>JBBBDQ010000406.1:327500-617500 GCA_037127315.1 Ascarosepion bandense
AAAAATCAATGGCAGTTTTTTGCGCATTTTTATGCATTTCTCAAGATGCTTCAGTCAAATTCAACCAAAATTGAGTCACTTGTAGATCAAGGTCTGATTTCTTGATTGCAAACAAAAATTTCAGTTGACACACAGGGTGTGGCAAAAATTAATGGAAATTGCAATCATTTATTTCTTCGAAACACTTACTTGTATTCCAACAAAAATCGGGTCTATTTTGTAATTTCTACCTTATCATATTGTAACATCCCAGATGAAGGTCCGAGCAATTTCTCTGGTGGCTGTTCTCCACGCTGTGATGTTGCCAGGGGTTGGTTGAAAAAGTTGAATTCTCAAGCTGGGGGCACAAGATAAACTATTGAAGGAATGAACTTCCACAACTTGGATGAGTTAAATCGATACTTTATTTCGTTCAGAGTTAGTCTTGCAGTTAGGGCAGGTGATGTAATATTCAGCTCTAACTCTAATTAATGGAGATCAAATGCTGAACCGACCGACTCAGACGAACGGAGTTTCCTTTTTTTGGTGTGCCTGACACACATACCTTCTTCAAGTACATGCCCGGCTGAACTGATCGGCTCGGAAAAATCACCTGTATTTATATTGAAATAATCGGAAGTTCACTAGACCACCGGCTTAAAACAAAAGATAAGCATTAGTGACTCTAAGTCCAAAATTTCAAGGTACTTAAATTTTGCTTCCTTTGATGTGTAAAAATCTTGCAGACATCCTGTCTGCACTTAGTCTCCAGGATTTATTTTATCTTTTTATCTTAAAGCTTCGTGTGAAGGTTGTCGGATGTTTTTATAGCACTGACACTTTACCCGTAACCAGGCGTTTTTTTATTGCCTGGAGAAAGGGAAAATTCTATTATCTTTTCTTTATTTTCTTAATGTGTGGTCAAGATACAGTAAAGACAGTTTTTGACCTGGTCACCTATCACATCAAATCACATTCAAATATTTTATTGGAAGACTGGTTGGATTTAACAGTAATCTGATGCCCTTTGCTCTTCCGCAAATTTACTTATAAAAGAAAAAGCGTTTATTTATATTTTTTCCTTTTCTTTTTCACTTAGTACTTTTGTTAAATGAAACACATGTTTTTAAACTATTTTTCTATTCTTAACCATTTTCTATTCTTAATCTATTATAATACATATTTTACAAATCCACCTTAATATATGCCTAGTTATCGTGTCACAATATGCCATAAAAATTTCACATTTCCTACAAGATGTGAACCCCTCCAACATTGCAGGGTTAAGCATCCACTTTTGCATCACAATGTCATTGCATCACATTACAGGTTCCTATAACACCCGCTCCCATTTCTTTCAACTATACAAACATCATTCTCATTTATTGGCAAAATTGACTAAGCATGAATCCCGTTTTACAAATACAACAAAAACTGCAACCCAATAGCTGTAAAATTTCCGTGTTAAAACACCATCATCAGGCAGTAAAATTTATTTGGTAATATATATAGATAAAGAGATTAAAAAATGAAAAAAAAAACCCATAAAAATTGAGATAATTTCAAATATATTTAAGGGTATGGAATATTCTAGTAATATCGAGACTTGAAATTATTCTTAGTACATCTGATATAATGTTTGGTAAGATTAGGATTTTCAGTAGTTGAAATGGTAGCTTGGTATACTATTGAATCTGTAAAGTAGTAATTTTGCAAAGGACGTACGTGAGGGTTATGACATTTGCAGGAAATTGCTTCATTATCATTATTCATGGTAAGTTGGTTATAATTAATATCATAATGTTGTTTTAAAATTTTATTATTGTTTTTTTATAATCTTATCAAGTTTATCTGTGCAGCTATAACTAAGTTTCAGTGTATTTTTATAAAAAAAATTTGCTAAGGGGATTATTATTTGGGAAGTGTTTTTGAACTAGATTAAGGAATTTATTACCTCATCATCATCTCACCTATTACACCCAATGGCGTGTAGGGCAGCAACTTTTTGTTACTGTTTCCATAACAAGCTGTTTTTTATGGGTCAGGGTTGTTAGCCCTGTGCCAAACCCCCAAACCTAGAGAACCGGTGGACCATTCTTGGTCCTTATATTTACAGCACCTGGTATTTCCAAACAGTCACCTAAGTACTAACCAGGCTCAATGTTGCTTAACTTCAGTGATTGGATGAGAACTGGTGTATTCAACACAATATAGCCGTAGACAATTTATTACCTAACTTGGTACTAACCATTTGGTTAAATGGTGGTGTGCACCAAATTATTTTCCTATTTTGATTATGTTTGGTATTATGATCAATTTGTTTATGATATTTAATATTATTGCAATTATAGCCGGTGTTTTTTAAGGCTGTATTATCGTAATGACTATGTTGATAGAAAATGTCTCCATGGAGGAATTATTGTTAATTCTGTTCTGAACACAAAATTCTTCTTTGCTAGTCTTTCCATTTTTTTTTATCACCTTTTTCCTTTGTTCCTTTTTATTTACTTTTTTTCTCCTTTAATCAGTTTAATATTTTTGACATCTCTGGCTTTCAATAGCAAAACCTTGAAACTCTACTGTCTATGAGTCTTCCACATACCATTATTTAAAATGTCATAACCTCCTAACCCACTTAATTCATTACATTAGATTACCTCTTTATTCTTATGGTTTTATTTATTTTAATCTCCTTATTTATATATATCATTAAAGAAATTAACCATATTTTACTGCCTGATAGTGTTTTAACACCAAAACTTAATAGCTATTGAGTTGCAGTATACTATTATTATTATAATAATAATAATAATAATAATAATAATAATAATAATAATAATCATATATCTATGCTCTACTTTTGTATTGAGCACTTTTTGAAAGTAAATATTTAACTATGGAATATACTTCCATAAGTAGCCATTACATATATATATATATATATATCTGTAATTTCAGATAAAACTTAGTGGGGAAATAGCCATTTTCAACATGTCATTTTAAGACATTCTTTGACCCCTTATAAACAGAGAATGAGGAAAAATTCTAAGTTCAGAGGTTAGTTTATATAATGGATAGGGTTGGGATGTATTGGCTTTCATTGGGTTGGGCTGGGAAAAAGGAGTTAGTAGTAATTCTTCCTTCGTAGTGGGAGGTATGTGGCCTGACCTTAGGGTTAGCAATGGTAGAAGGTGGGGAGCAATGCTAGGTCAACTTTAAAAAAATTTTTTGAAATTGTTTTATCAGGACTAATTGAGAGAATAGGATAATTATTGTAATTTATACTTATTTCTATGGCGATACATACTGTAATATAACAATCTAGGCCCACCCGAGGAAGTGAGGAAGCGGGGGCGTTTTCCGGCCGTTGAAAGGAATGGATGGTTGTTTGACCTTATTTCCGGCAGTAGCGGAAATGGCTACAAGAGGCAAACAGAACAGGTGTCTCTGAGAATTACGTGGGTGTGCGTAGGCGAGGCAAAAAATCGGAAGTACCGGTTTGGAGATAAAAAGACCTCGGGCACGGATTTCACGACAGACGAGTCTAGCCAGAGAGACAGAGTCAGGCAGAGAGCCAGACCAGACCAAAGGAGCAACAGATACGACACCCCCCCGTCAACCCTGGAAGCGCGCTCTCACTCTGTTCACTAGGCTACACGGTCCATCTTCATCAATAAAAATATAAGTCATATATTTTTATATATACCCGTGTTTGTCTGTTTATCGGTATACAACAATACTTATGATCTCCTTTTGTTTGTTAAGGAGTATATTTTGGTTTTGAAGTTTTAAAATTTTCATTTTTTCTGTCAAACATAGATTACACCTATCTCTTAAGCTATTAGGGGTCCTAGCCTTGCCTATGTATTCCCATTTTATCTGGGTATCTAAATTACTTTCTTTTAATTCCCAGTATTTTCTAGAAAGGGCAGTTTGGTATTTTAAACTAAGGTTGGTAAAAGAGTGCCTGTGGGTATAAAGCTGTTGCTTCTAAATTCCCGCTGAAATTCCAATATAAACATTACGTCACTCCTTATTTTCCTTAGAGTAGGAGGTGGCTTGATAAATCATATTTTGAGATCTACACTTACACTCAACCAGACAGATATTTTGCTTCAGTTTTATTTTTAGTGGATAACCAAATTTGAGTTGATGCTCTTTTTATTTTGAGTATCAACTAAAAATAACATTTAACCACTAAAATAATACATGGGATTAATAAATGAAAAATTCGTTTCTAAGCAAGAACTGAGGTGGAATGTGTGTGAATGCCTTTTTCTCTGAAGAGCAGGTTTGGTAAATAATTTAAAGTTGCATAGTTCAAGATGGAATTAAGCAGCTTGTGAGTAGGTTTTGCTATTCTCACCCACAACAGTGTACCTGTCCTATGTCAGCCAGCTTGTGGTTTGACCAGACATTCCAAAATAAACAAAGATGTATTTCAGCTGGTGACCACAAAATATGGACAGTTCAAGCATCACATCGGTAAATAATTACATAAGACTGAGGTTGGGTTGAAGAGTCAGGTACATACATACTGGCATGCAGTGAACAATGAAAAGATTACATTCTTTTAACAAGAGGCGTTATGGTGACTAACGGATCATTTTTCTTATGTTTGATCAGAGAAAGATGGAATGCTGCTATGTTGAAAGGGTGCACTGGGAATTTTTATTTCAATTGTGTGGTGGGGAACATATACAGGGAGGTGGTGGGAATTTTTTTTTTTTCAGATTTTCAAAAATCATTCAATATTGGCTACAAAAGGAAATTTCTGAAAGGTATCTAAAGCAGTTGGAAACTATCAAACTTTTCTTCATTGCTTTCTCAACTTCCTATATGGCTGAATGTTGTTTCAACACAGTTACACAACTTCTTCCTAAACAAAGAAACAGCCTGCAAATTACAAAACAAGGAAATCTATGATTACGAATTTGCACGAGATACTAGATTAGCAACTAGGTCCCACCCTTTTACAGTGAAACCGTTAAAATGTAACCACAATTTCTACTCCAACAGTTTCTTTTCTCGCCTGTGGAATTCCCTTCCGCATACTTGCTTCCCCGACAGCTACAATCTCCAGGAGTTTAAATGTAAGGTCAATAGACACCTCCTAACACACTAACTCGCACCCATTCCCTCAAACACGCTTCCTATGTACCTACTTACTTGTCTATCACCCTCCTTCTGACATTTCCTATATCCAATCGCTCTCTCAGCACCTTTCCCTATGTAACCCCCTGCGCTATAGTTGCAGTGGAATGCCTTGCTTGGGGTGAAATGATTAAAAAAAAAAAAATTTCTAAGCAACATGCAACCTAGAGGAAGAGCTTTAGCCATTAAGCACCAAATTCAACCATTGCATTCAAAACTTTGAGATAAGCTCGCAAATAAAAGTTGTGCTTTTTAGAATTTTAATCATTGGCATTTATAATAGAAATGAAAACAATATTAAAATTATTTTTGCACTCATACCAAAGTTATCTTGCTATAAAAGATGAATTCAGTATAATATTAATGCAGTGTTTCACAATCTTTTTTCAAGTTCAAAGCTTGTGCCCAAAGGGGGTGCTGGTTAAAAACAGTTGGGAAACACTGTTAAAACATAAGGCACCCAAATATTTGATGGTGCCAATATCTCATCATTTTATCTTTGAAATGGTAAGATGTGACTGTAAGTTCTATGCTAAGAGTTTCTTTTCTCACACTTCTTGCTTGTAGAACTTTCTTCTGGCTTCTTGCTTCCCAGTCAACTTTTATCTTCAAAAACGTTAATCGTTTTCTTCTGTCTTCTATAATTCCTGTTCTTTTATTGTTCTCTCTTCTTAATAGTGTTTTTCTCATATTTTCTAACACTTAGTAACCCACTTGTATCTTAGTGGCTTTATTGCCTTGCTTGGGGTAAAATGATTAAAAGAATGAAAAACATCATAGTAATTCACATATCCAATTATTTTTAAATGTCTTACAAGGCTCATATAAAATATGTGGAGTCTTTCTGCGATGTCTTGTGTTGTGGATTATTTTTTAATCAGGGTTTTGATTTGATCATCAACAATAACCACAAGCTGAGTGGAATGTTCTCAGTATTACAGATGAAAATTTCCACTTTTGAACCTGGCAAACTAACAGTTCTCTCAGCTACAGTACCATCTCCATAAATGGCACATATCTTTTTTTGTTGTTTGTATGTTTTCTTTTTCCATTCCAGAAATAAAAGAATATCAACTGATGAAAATACATGTAATTTCCTTTCATATTCAATTTTAACATAAAAACGTTTTAAATTCCCAATTCACATATGAATCTTCTAGAAGCATCGAAATGTTACCTTTCAGTGGGTAAATTTTTGATTTGTTCCCTGAAGGACTTTAACCCTATCAAATATTTTCTAAACTTCCTTAATTACATGCAAATGTATATGCTGAACTCAAATTGATAATTGTTTATTGAACAAACCTACCTTTTTTCCTGTTATCAACCAGAAAAAAATTGAACTATATCTCACCCCTTATCACCGTTCTCATATCTGATTCACTGCTGAATGACTTGAGGCATAGGATACTTATTTCAGTCTGTTTACTTTCTTTGATCAAATACTTCGCGATTTGTTTGGTTTCGGAACTTAATTCCTGCATAGTAATTGCAAAAAGGAAGTAAATTGGTCGAAAAATCAACAAATTATGCATGAAGTCATTCTGCAGTGAGTAACATTTTTTGAAGTGTGGTTACGGGGTGAGATAAACAGTGAAAAGAAGTTTGATATTTTTCTGGTTGTAAACTTGAAAAAAGGTAGGTTTCGTCAATAAACATTTATTGATTTGAGTTCAGCATTTACATTTGCATGGAAATAAAGATGTTTTAGAAAGATTTGAAGAGGGGGAAAGGCCTTCGGAGAACAAAACAAAAATTTACCTTTCAGTGTATGTATATATGGCATGAATTTCAGTTACATGTGAAATGAAATCATTTGTTCAAGTGCTACCTTTTGAAAACACTATGAACTTTTGTTCCAATTCATATATTTTCAAAAAGCGTGGTCTACAACAGATTCTATAAATGCTCAATGGGGTTTAAAGCTGGTGACAAATAATAAAGATAGCTGAAATAAAAAATTATTTAAGGGAATTGATGGATAATGTTGAAAATATTTCACCTGACAAAAATACAATTGATATAGAAAAGAAGAAACATTTTAATGTGTTTTTGAAAATTTATTTTTTTTATCAATTTTTTTTTTTTGGCTGTAATTTTTTTGAAAATTTATACCCGTTCTATGCAACACCCATTTAATAGGCGGTGAGAAGGGTATACGTTTACTCTCATTTTTATCCGTTTTGAAAGAATCAGGAAGTGTTCAGTTTTAACTTCATTTCTATCCTTAGAAGAAAGGTTGTTTTTTTTCTTTCTTTTTTGCTTTTTCTTTTACATTTTTTATTTTTTTATCACAATGGAAGATTTTACAAATATTCATTTCTAAAATTTAAAATACCAAATGTCATTGTTCAATTCTAAAAAAAAAAAAAAAAAAAACATCCTCAGAAAAAAAGAAAATTTTTTTTCTTTCTAACTTTCAATGATATAAGAGGCTTGTTTTTGCTCCCCACCCTGGAAAAAAAATTCCAAATATTGAGTCCAAGTGAAAAATGAATAATAGATTTTGTTTTAAATTAGAGTCACACAACCAAATTCATTCCCAAGATTATTTTCTAGAAAGTAATGTCACATTTTAAGAGATGGAATAAAAAACCTGTTTGGAAATAAAAAAATGTTAAATTTATTTGTCAAAGACATGATCATTATTAGCAATAACAAAATCCCATTATATTTCTTCTGAGAAACTGGATGACAAAAAAATATCCAATATCAGGATCTAAAGCAAAGCTTCATTTTCATGAGATCTTGAACAGTTGGTGGGATAGTGCAGATTTTCTTGATAAGATATAACAAACACAACAGACATTTATCATCAAAAAATGTCCGTATTTAGTCAACAGAAAGTGTTATTCTTCAGAATAAAAATGCAAGCCGAAAATCAGGAGAAAATTAAATTGTTAGGTCGAGATATTTTTTATATCTCTCTAACATAATTGATTTTACAATTTCTTTTTGATTCTGTGAGATTAAACTTTAGGAACACAATCGAAACATAAGAAAGAATTCTATGATTAGAATTCTTTTAATCATGAATACCAGATTCTTTCAATTAGGAATTTAAAAAAAAAAAAATGTTCCCCAGTGAATTTTTTGCTTCGATAAAAATAATGTCAATTTAGCTTTTGTTATATTTAAATGCTTTTTACTCTGTCTCCCCAAAACACATTACTTTCTAAACAAATTTATATATATATATATATATATATATATATATATATATATATAAAAATTTTGGAGGAAAAAAAAAAATGAAATTTTCATAATTTAAAAAAAACAAAACAAAAAAAAAAAAAAAAAACACATTTTATAGTTTCCACCAATGTGAAACAATTATCATACGATTATATGAATTGTATATATTGAATTTATTTAAAAAAAAAAAAAAGTTCCTAGGATTCTGGTGTCGATATTTGCTGCTGTGGTGTAGGATTTTCTTCATCTTTTTCTTTGGCACCATGTTTCAATGTTCTTGTAAATTCCAGGTAATCAAATTTACCTCCCTTGATTGGAGCGCCATGAAACAAGTCATCAACCATTTCATCTGACCACCTGTCACCCATGGTCACTAAGCATTCACGTAGGTAATCTTCATTTATGTGACCTTTACAAAGAAAAAACACACAAAAAACAAGGTGAGAAAATGAATAACTCAAACACTTATAGTGTCTAATATGAATTCTATCACTTCAAGAATTTGGATACCAACTTCAAAAATAAAATCAGTTGACAAAAATTGTAAAACCCTATCTTGCTGAATATCGGTACATGTTCCAGACTGCTATTCCTTTCATCAGATGTTGATTTAAGTTTTTAGTACAGTGCAAAGGAAGGTATGACCTTCATGGTGGGTCTTAGTTGTGAAGGTCAGACCTTTTAACTTTTACTGTCATGATGACATTGCAATTAAATCATTCCCATTCTCTTTAGATTTCATTAGAAAGCGGCTTATGGCTGCATCACATTAAAACACCAGTTCTTGTGCCATCATCAAAATTAAGCAACATCAAGCCTGCTCAGTACCTAGATGGGTGACAATTTGGGAATACTGGGTACTGTATGCTTGGATGTGCAGGTGTAGTAATGGATAATGGCTCAAAATTAGAAATTGTAAAGCTGATGTTCCAATTTCTATCAGGTT
Organism: Ascarosepion bandense; assembly: GCA_037127315.1. Taxonomy (NCBI): domain Eukaryota; kingdom Metazoa; phylum Mollusca; class Cephalopoda; order Sepiida; family Sepiidae; genus Ascarosepion; species Ascarosepion bandense. The sequence continues at coordinate 336,775 of JBBBDQ010000406.1, forward strand.
TGTTATATTGATTTATATGCAAATACAAAAAGGTATGAATCCACCTTTTTTCACCCCAGCCATGGATTAATTAGTAGTACCCATCATTCAGTTAAATACCATACATGATACATGCTTGGGTGATCTTGTCTCAGAGACATGCCTGACTGGGCAGAAGATTTTCCCACAGTAGGTTGCCATTACTTTCTACAGTAGACTGGTTGCCAACCAAGGTTATAGAATCCAATAGGTCCTGATATTTAACCCATAGCTTGAGGGAGAAGAGATGGATTAATACCTTTCCTAAGGGTATTTTTATGTAAGTGAATACAATGAATTCAATTGGAATTTGAAATTGGCTCTCCGATTTTTTTGTTCTGAGCCAATATCTACTGCACCACAAATGTACATCCATATTCTTTATACAATCTGGAAATTCAACAAAAACATTTCTTCTCAAAATTGTATGCTTAAATAAATTATAGACAAGCATTTCAGGCATGGATGCAAGGTAAAATAAACCCATTTTTTTTGGTCTGAGTTTCTGACATCAGCAATTATTATTTACATTTAAACTAATGTTGTCATCTTTGTTGTTATTATCATGATGTTCCAGGTTGAACTCACAATTACGATGTCATTAAATTCACACACCAATGCTTTAACATACAAGTTACTATGATTGTGAATTCAATCCTTGGGCCAGGTAGTACAGACTCAGTAGAAACAGGACAAAATCATAGGGGAATACTAAAACACACATATGATATTCCTGTATATATGTACAGGATAACAAGAACACACCAATCATCTATTGAACAAGTGAAGAGGCTCACCCCTTGTTTCCTGTTTAGGATGCAGTTTCTGGTTTTCTCTTTTCCAATCTTTTCACTCTTTTCTTTTTTTTTCATTTGGAGTAGATAGACTAAATTATCGCCTGGTTAAAAACAAAGGGAAGAGTACTGAACTGTTATGTAATATCAGTTCTCCTATATAGTAGTGAATGCTGGGTCATCTCAACACAGACGAAGATGAAATCTGAGGCAACAAAAATTTGGTTCTACTGAGAATACCATGGACTGAACATGTGAGCAATGACAAAGTTTTGGAAAATGAAAACAAAAAGGACACATACTTAAAACCAGAAAGAGGCAGTTGAAATTACCAAAGCACATCATGGAGAAAGAGAGCTTGGAAAATTTGACACTTACAGGATATATTGAAAGCAAGATGCACAGAGGAAAACAACCCATAACCTACCCAATGAGCCTGTGTAAATGAATAGCAGAACAGGATTTAGTAGAGATTAAAAATGGTAAAATTTACTAAGAACTACAAAGGATTGAAAATTGCGAAGGGACCTGAAGGGACATGGCACATACACTACCAGCCATAATTATTAGGCAACCCCAGTTTTTTAAAAGAAATAATGTATTTCATACCATTTTTAGTATTTATTACTAAATGGATAATTCTAAATAAAAATAGAATGGCTCTTTTGCTATTATTACTTTGCAAAATTTTACAAGGCAAGAAAGCAAAGATGAACTCATCCAAATCACCCGAAATTTTCTTCATTCTTTCATTGATGAAACTGCAATATAGGTAATTATTAAATATTTATAGATTCATTTGATGCACATGTTATTGTGCAGTATTAACAAAAGAACCATTCTATTTTCATTTACAATTATTCACTTGGCAATAAATACTAAAAAATAGTATAAAATACATCATTTTTTTTAAAACACTGGGGTCGCCTAATAATTATGGCCGGTAGTGTAAAAGAAGATCAAATATTGATTTTAACAAACCTGAATTATCAAAGTCAAAACATGCAAATGCATTTTTTATGACATCTTCTGGATCCGTTCCATTTAACTTCTCCCCAAAAAGCGTGAGAAACATTGTGAAGTTGATGGGACCAGGGGCCATGTTAATCATGAAATCTGCCTCATCTTCTGTTGGATTCTTGCCCAACGATGTCTGGATTTCTATCAGGTCATCTTTGTCTACATAGCCATCGTGATTCTGATCTATCATATTGAAGGCTTCCTAAAATAAAAAAAATAACATACCAAATGTCACATACATAGACATTAGATTGGGTGTGGAGATTATATTCAAACTTTTCATGATTCTTTTAATCAAATATTTATGAAATATAAGATTGTAAAAGAAACTGAAAATCAAAATTTCAATAACCGTAAATAAAAGAAAACTGACAGATGCTGGAAATATTTTTCAAAAACAAACATAAAAAGGCAAAAAGAATAACAAAGTTACAAAACGGTAATAAATGATATATTTTCGTAAACATTGCTAATGAAAAAACATTCTGTATAAAAATTTTTTTATAAAAGGTGTGGTATAAAACTATCCCATCATTTCTGATGTATGAAGGCCTAACAGTTCAGTTTGAGAACTGAAAAACTAAACTACCCACACATTTGATTATTGTGGTGAAGACTTGTATAGAACCAGTCACACATTCTTCATACTTAGGTTTGAATTGAAAGTTTTCCACTTTTTTTACCTTTTAATTATCTCACCCCAACCAAGGTAAAGCCACTAAGATTAAAGGGATTACAGAATGCATGAAATACTATTAAAGAGAGAAAACAATAAGAGAACAAGAATCAAAAAGACAGAAGATAGTGGTTGACATTGCATTTACATTTTTGAAGATCAAAGTTGACTAGGAAGCAAGAAGCCTGAAGAGAGTTCCACAAGCAAAAAAGGTCATAGAAGAAAGTGTTAGTATTTACATTATTTGTACTATTTTCTTATAATTTATAAAGTTTCAAAAATACTTTAAAAATACTTCAAAGGTTTGTTGGCATTAGTTATTAAGTGAAAATTATATTCTAATAGAAAATTGAAAAGTTTAATACAAATCATTGAGCCTTCATAATTTTAAAATAATTTTTAATTTTCTTTTTTGTGTATTTGAAGTTCTTTTTTTTTGTATGGTAATTGCTGTGTGTACATAAAAGGTAATGTGTTTCACAGTTTCTTTGCCTAATAGGAAAAAATTGGACAATTATGTCACCTGTGATTACCATAAACATTATATCACATCTTGTTGTTGTCATATGTCAAATCATATGGGAAAAGTTCAGAAAGATCAACATTCTGTGATTAAGAAATAGTTTTATTCTAAATTTCATGCTATGAATAATACTTGTGTAAATTATATCACGTAACATTAAATTTGCTAATTTTCCAGAAATAACGTTACAGAAGTAGATTTTATTTTTGCAAAATTTTTAAAACCAAGAATTAACTTTTGTTTACAAATGGTGAAAAAAATTGAAAAAGTTAATAAAAAATTTCTATTTGAAATACACCAGAATATTTTGTTTAGTGGAAATAGTAAATTTAATCATTCAGCTTTCAATTAAAACTAAAATAAAAGTTTCAAGAAAACATTTTTATTTTTAAAAATTCAATTTAAAAGTTAGGTATCAAAAATGAGTGAAGTACCTACTGTACATGTGTGTACATGTATATTTATTAATACATGTAACTATATATATATATATATATAATAAATGTATATATAAATGTTAAAATATAACTATATAGATGTATACTAAATATTACATGTTGAGTACTGGGGTTAATAAAATAGTGCTCAATGTATAATAACAGAACTATAATTTATATTAATAATAAATGTGCATTTCCTCACTGGTAGCACAACTCAGAATTTCATGTGCAGATTGAAAACTCCTGATGATTGTATTGTGCAGGAAACTCAGAATTGTTCTACTGGTGAGTCAAATATATATATATATATATATATATATATATATTATTAAGATGTATTTAAAATTTTTTCTGACAGTGAATGTCAGTGCAAATGGATTGTAATCAAATATACTTATTATTATGACATCTGTCTATATAATAAACAATTTAATTTGACCCAACCATTAAGTTGCAAACAACAATAAAGAAAATGTGAAAGAAGACATGAACTGTTAAACCAGAGACAACCAGAAAGAGATACAATGCATGAATGCAATATCCGCTATACAGAGGTAGAGGAACATGGGGCTTAAGTTACTTTCTGTAATCTATACCAGATGTAACATTTTATACTTATCTGCTGTGGGTGAGGGCCTGTGCAGGGAAGTTTCAAAAGAATATTGGGCTCAATCCTCAGAGGAGCTTTGCCTCCAGGCAGTACTTTTCCTTTGGGAGGGGGTAGGTTTATTGTTTGGTGCCTGAGGCACCTAAAAAAAAAAAAAAAAAAAAAAAAAAAAAAAAAAAAAAAAGGAGGCTTGGACAATTTTTGCAAGACATTACTGTTAAACGCACTTTATACCCATATTTAGTAGCAATGTAGGAACACTGAAAAATACCCTATACCCGATGTAACCTATACTTGTTTTGTACACTTCAGCCATCTTGTGTCCAAGAAGCCCACTTTATAACAAAATAAATGCATAATTTATTTTTATAGGCAACATATTTGTCTTGTGTTTCATTCACACTTTTTGTGTAGATTTTTTAAAAAATTTGAATGTCTTTCTTATTCATCTGCACTTGAATCTGTAAGAAGCTGCTGAAAATACAACTTTGATCTTGGGAATCCTAACAATATGGCTGACCCAACAACAATTAGTAATTAATTTAGGGCAACATCACAAGACATAGTTGAAATGCCACAAATGCTACACATTTAGAAAGTGAAGAGAAAAATTGATTTTTGTTATAAAGTTAGACAATCTTATAAGTGTCTGTATTCATATAAATGCCATTAAGTCTTTAATACTCATTACATTTTGGGAGTCAGTGAGCATTAATGAGTGGAAAACTATATTTCTATCAGATTCTTATAAATCTATACTAAACCGGCTTTTTTTTTTTTTAGAAACTTGTAATTAATATCAGTTTGATTTAAATTGTTATAATTAACACTAATTTTTAAGGAATTAATGAATTTATTTTTATATCAATTCGAAATACAACCATTAATTCTTAAGAAATTGTTTTTTTGTTTTGAATATGAAACTGCACAGAGAGTGACTTTTGAGAGAAGAATCTGGGTAAAGAGGATGTACTCTCCTTAAAAAAACTAATCAAAAAGACTGCTTACTGTAACTTTGTAGCTGAGTGGTAAAGTACACTCAAACAATGGTTTCCCCTACATAAGGAGGACACTGGTTCAGTTGCTGCTGGGGAATACATTTTATTCACTAGGATTTCTTGAATGTGCATACCAATAGACACACTGTTCAATAAATATAAATGGAGCATCTATTTAAAATACAAGCATCCACTATAATAACATTTGAAGCTGATTTTTCAGTGGGCAGGGTCAGGGTTAAATGAGAAATAAATAATTAAAAGAATGTTTTGGTAATATTTTATCAAAGAAATCCTTGGTAGGTAAAACTTTAAAGATCTCATTAAATGTGACAAGAGTTTTGTATAAGATTCGTGGAAGTCTCTAGCATTTTATAAATTAAAACATTCTCTACTATGTATTTAGTCTCTAGTTTAAGAAGAAAAAGAAAACATGGGCACTAAAGGCACACATTTAAGAAAATGAGCAAAATATATGATATGGATGGACTTAGAATACAGATACTGGTAAATTTGCATGTATCGTCTACTCAAAGGATGTGCGTTGTGGTGCATTGGATATCGGCTCAGAACGAGAAATCGGGGTGCCGAGTTCGAATTCCAGTTCAATTCCTTGTATTCACTTATGCACAAATACCTTTGAAAAAGGTATTAATCCATTTTTTCCCTCCAGTTATGGGTTAAATAATAGGACAGATTGGGTTCTTTAGCCTTGGTCGGCAACCAGTCTACCGCAGAAAGCAATGGCAACCTACTGCGGGATAATCTTCTGCCCAGTCAGTCATGTCTCTTCCGAGACATGATCGCCAAAGTGTGTATCGCGTATGGCACTTAACTGACTGACTGACTGACTCTACTCAATCTAAGAAAGTAGTTTACTGTGTTGGCTTCACATAAAATTTACACCCAACTTTTCTCCTGATCTGAGAGAGAGGGAAGAGAGAAAAGAAATAGAGAAAAGAGAGAAGAGAATGAGAGATCAGAAGATTTATTTCTGCCCACCTCCTTCCTGGCTGTCTATATTCTTTTTACTGCATCTTTGTCAAAAACTACTTTTTCTGATTTCACACCTATTTTTTTTTTATTTCTATTTTCATTTGTTGTTTTTTTTTCATCAGAATGCTTTCAGCAGATACATTCTTTGGCCTTCAGATTAGATTACAGGAATTTACAACAGTAAAATAGAATTGGATGGCCTTCAGATTAGATTACAGGAATTTACAACAGTAAAATAGAATTGGATGGCAGACTAACTTATGCCCTCATACAACAGGAGCTTGATAGGACATGTAGCAAATGCATATTCAGCAAATAGGTATGTAAAAACCGTTCATGTTCTTATCTGTAATCTGATTATACGGCCTTCTTTCTTATATAAGATAAGTTTAAAAAAACAAAAAAAAAACATCATGATTGTAAGTTTATTATTTTCTTTGTATTTTGTCACTTACCTTAAATTCTTGTATCTGAGCCTGGTTGAACATAGCGAACACATTGGATGTGTAACGCTGTGTTCGATTACGTTTTCCTTTTCTGCTTTTCTTAGTAGACATATTGCAAGTGATCTGTAGAAATAAGAAAAAACTTGCTTTATAAAATTATTATATAGAAATCCATGTTTGCATTAAATGCACACACACACATATTTATTCAAAATTTATTACATAAGTATGTTATAACATCATGACAAAGTAGGTATTTCACTTCAACACTTCTTATGTTAAGTGATGGTGTTGATTGCAAGATGAAGAGTTTTAAAATGTTTAAAATGAAGCAAAACCCCTCAATAGGGGAGACATTGTTATGCAGTCTGTGATGACCAATTAAAATACAAGTAAATGGTAATTTGAAAAATGCTCTAATATTACTTAAATTATTTTACTAAAATTAATGAGCCACACAATACTTATTTGGTTTTTATAACTCCAGTATACCTTAGTATACCATAATTACTTAATTCTAATTTTAGCCTAAACAATCAAACAACTTTTACAGATTTGAATACAAAATCAAATTAAAAAAAAACTTAGGATCCAACCTGCTATTAAAAATTATTGTCTACTCTTTACATAATGTATGTTCCTAGTATATATCTTAATCAGTGTCAATTAAAAAGTGTTATGTATTGACATTAAGCTACACTGTTCTCTTTTGCAACCCAAATTTTCAGCTCTATAGTTGTGATGGAGAAACACACCTATTCCTCAGATAATGGACTCTCCCTCCTATATTAATAAGAGGGAACAGGAAGTTAATGCAAGAAGTTCTTAGGAGTTCTTTAGAGTTCTATTAGAGTTCAGTAAAACTATTAGTTATTTCCGGTTTGGACATAGTTGGACTAAGGCAGTTGATATTAGTCGGCAGGTAGCCGAATACTAAGGAGTCAGCTTTCAGTGGAAGACTACCAAGTTCCTAACATTTAAGGTGCATTTAGTTGATTAGCAACCGACAGAGCACGATTATAGCCTTCAGTGTGAAAACTACTCCACAACAATAGTTCAACCTAATTCTCATTTTTGATTGAGAAATATTGACACACCTACAATTATATTTGTTGTGGCCTTGTTGGGGCCAGAAATAAAGACACAAAGAAAAAATAAATAAATATTCATAGCAAAGACAAACATATACCAATGAGAGATTATTAGCATGACTTAAGGTTTTGGAAAGGATGGAAACAAAAAGGAAATAAATACTGAGCATCAGGAAGAGACAGCTGAAGTTCTTGGGACATGTGATAAAGAAAAAAATATCTGAAGTCTGTTTGTCCTTTCCAAGAATTTTGATTTTTGTTTGCCTGATAAACTTATTGTTTACAGCTTCTTGTTTGGTCAAAGGTTACAGGGAGTTCTCTTACTGTGTTGTATCATATAGTTTTATATTCTTCTACTGTTTGAAGAGAAGCAATTACAGTCTCTTCAAGAGGTTCCCTGTGGTTCAGGATTAGTCTGGACAGTCTATCGGCATGACAGTAGGAACTCCATTTTAAATTTATAATTTAAAAGAATTATTCCCCATCTCTGCAAACCTTTTCTAGAACCAAAGCTTATCAGTAACAATTTATGGTCCGTCTGCAAAGTAAAATGTCTACTGTGAATGTACTGGTGAAAATTCATTACTGCAAAAATAATCACTAACGACACAATTTGCAAGTAATTTTTTTCTCCAGAAAGAAGTGTTCTCGATGCATGAGCTGTTGGTTTGTGAGATCCATCTGGCATCTTGTGCAAAATACATGCTCTAATGCCATACAAGCTGGTGTTGCTGGCAACTATAATATCCAAGTCTAGGTTAGAGTGGGCAAGAAACAAGTCCAACATTAAGACTTTCATTCCATTTCTTTCTAGTCTGTTGAGTTCTTCATTTATTTTTAATAAAGAGGCAAAAGGCACATTTCATTTTTTCTTAAACACTGGCTGGATGTCATCTTTTAACTGAAATTTTACTGTCATCTTATTACACCGACCAATGCACCCAGAAAAAACTTCTGGAAAAGTTTCTTTTAAATTTTTTATTAAATTATTGGCTTCAGAGGTCAGGTTTTTGAGTTTTTGGTAAAATGAATTGACATGTCCCACAACTTAAATTTCTCCATTCAGTCTGTGCCAAATAGATTTTCTGTATTTTTTTAATATTACATTTGTGATAAGTTCTCCCATAAACTTGATTTTCTCCCTTCTCACAGATCTGGCCATTTTATTAGTTCTTAACAAGGTTGGTTCTCCTAACTTTTTCCAAGTGTGTAGATTTATGATTGTTAAATTTGAACCAGAATCCAACTGCAGTTTCATATTTTTATTTAGGATTTGTACTTGCATGTACTTCCTAATACTTAAACCATTTTGTTTATCTGCTTTTGTGCTCTATATGTAGCTATTAACCTGTTTTCTCGCTCAACAATGTGAGCTCTTGTGCCTGATATGGCTACAATTTAGACAATTTTTATTCTGGTAAGGGCAGTCTAATATAATAATCCACAACCAAAACAAGTTAGGAAGCAAATTCTCTTGTTTTGATTTAGAAAACGAAATAAATTGTTTCTTCTTTTTGTGTACTTTTCTTTTATGAGCTATGTCAGATTTGTTAATATTTTTCGAATCTTGGCATACACTTATAAAACTGACAGTCCTTCACTATTTGTTGCAGAGTAAGGTTTGGCTCGTTTTTCAATTTATTTATTAGTTTATATCTAAATTCAGCGTCTTTAGCTGAAACGAATCCCTGAACAAATATCAAACATTTGAAATGATTTGCACTCAATTCTGACAGTTTGAAATCATCACAATGCTTGTTCATGACTGCCATAAACATAGTGTAATCGTCACTATCCTTCCTGGTTAAATAGATACACTTCCATCTCTTATGACTAAAAAATCTTGTAAGTCATTTCACTTATTTTACGGGGTAAAATATTGTTCACAAATTTGGTGTGCTTTGTGGTGCCCAGTTTTCGAAGAAGAAAGTGAACTTTCTTAGAGTCTGACAAATTAATGCAATCTGTGGCATATAAATCCTTGAATTTTCTGAAAAACAGGAGGTGAAAGTTATATTCTTGTCTGGAGAATATGTAAAAGTGCCTATTGTGCTCCAAATTGTGTTTTGTGAGAACGCATTTTCATTAATTTGTCCCCATTTGGTTAGTTTAAGCAAGTTTCTTTGCTCTTGTTGAGTTTGAAATAGAATTCCTTTGAGTTTCTGATGTCTGACTTCAGTTTGTTTTGAAATTCAAGTCACTCTTTCTGTATATCTAGCTGGAATTGCTCTATTCATTTTTGCTGCTCAAGTTGCTTTCCTTGCTATCTTAGTTCCCATTGGTTTTGCTTCTCTTGCCATTTAAGTTCCTGTTGATTTTGCTGTTCAAGTTGGAACTTAAAAAAATCAACGTGCATGGTGGATTTAAATTTATCCATGTTTATCTGTGTCTTTTTTTTCTTAGGATTACCCAAATACAAATTAAATTCAAATGAAAACTTTTCTTTTCTTTGAATAACAAAAAAAAACTTTTAGTTTCTTATTCACTCAGTAACAAAGTAACAATTCAAAATGAATAAGTAATTTCTTACTCACTCAGAGAATCACAGGTGCTTTTTTTTTTCTCAAAAAACATGGATTCTCATAGTTTAGTGGCTCACATTCAAGTTCAGTGTAAGTTAGTTACACTTGTTTTTTTGTTCAGTTTCCTTTTCTGGATTGTCAAGTACTGTTGAATAGAACAACGTATGATAAAAAATAAAATTCCATGCATAGAATGTTGAACCAAAATTGACAATTTCCATGCAGTCCTTTTGGGATCCTCAAGATTAGTTAAGAATCCTCATTACTAAGTTGATGTGGCCTGGTTAGGGGCCAGAAATAAAAACACAAAGAAGGAATAAAGTTAAACAAATATATTTTACAAAGACAGTAGTACAAACATTTACCAATGAGAGATTATTAGTGTGACTGTTAGTCCAGCTGTCAGAGCTATCTGCTGGAATAGATTCCAGCTTTCCCTCTCTGCCCTCTACAAAGCAGAACTGCTGCTTCTGTATAGTTTGAAAGAGTTCATGTGTCATATGAGTAAGTCACCATAACAATAATGTTTAACTTCCTCCAACCACCTCTCCTTAATTTTCTGAATAGCCATGAATTCATCTCATATTTTCTAAAATAAATAATTTTCACCATTTATTTTTAAAGTATCACCTGAAGAAAAATATTGTTCTGAAACATGAAAGATTTTTGTGTAGTGATATAATCCTTTTATAAACCATTGTAATAACAAAATTACAATATATATAACCCATGAGGAAAATTCTGGTTGATAACACAATCATCTAAACTTATTTATAAATGAAACTCTGTGTGTGTGTGTGTGTGTGTGTGTGTGTGTGCATCTATTACCTATAGACTCCAAAACGGCTGAACCAATTTTCTTGAAAATTTACACAGTTGTACGTTAAGCGTCTGTGAGTGTTCTTAGCTAGGTTTTGTGTCAAGGTACTCCCGATAAATATCGAAAATCAATAATCGAAAAAATTGGGTTATAGAAGGAGTGGTCAGATTTAAATAAAATTTGATACATTCATAGACAAAGACATAAGAAATGATATTCAGAAGTTTCAAGGTTACAGTTCTTACAATAGTGCAGAAAATCGATAACATATATATATATATATATATATATAAAAGGCAAGATGTTTGTGTGTGTGTATTTATCTGTCTGTATGTCATTTATACAAATCCACAATTTTTATCCGATTCTCACCAAGCTTCACACAAATATTCTTTAGGCTGAGTCTGAGCTCCAGGACCATGTATTAGTTTTAAAGCTTTCATTACACCCGAGCAACGCCAGACTATACTGCTAGTCCTTCATAAATGCCATAAGCAAAAACACCTTGCTCTGAGAAAAGCAATCTACATAAAACATCTGGCATCCAGAATTATTCTCATTTTATTTAACCATGGAAATAATGTGTTAAAGATTTTTAAAATAGAAGGAATCTAACTTGAATTCCAGTCATATTCATTATACAGGGCTCAGAATAAGTGCCACTACCATTTAATTGGCAGTCAAGTCAAGGTCAGTTGCTATCTATCCTCCTTATCCTAATTATCTTCACTTGCTATCACCTTTTCTTACATTTATACTGTGGTGGATATGAAGTTAAAAGTAACTTTATTCTCTTCACATGCCACAAACTTTGGAATCGAGTGTGAAATCTTAATTTTGACCAATAGGTAAAAGGATTGACCCTATACTGAAGGAAAAAAAAACAAAGCCAAATTTTGTGATTTGATGTTAAATTAATTTTCTAACCAATGAAAAGAAGTGATTTGCAAAACTGAGAGAGAAGTTAACAAGCCAATGTGAAAACGTCTTTAGCTATAAAAAGAAAGAAAGTCAGAGATGGAAGCAAAACCAGATACTGCCAAGATGTGACAAAAGAAACTTCATGCCACTGATCTGGATATAACATTCTAAGATCTTTTTTACAGAATGATTCTTGCTTGCAAATCAAAGGTGAAACTAAATATGTGATTGATTTAGCCATGTTTATAGACAATAATGGAACAATAGAATCTTGATTGATTAATCAAAATATAAACTTAAAATAATATATGATAAAAAGGCAGACCTGAAGGAGACTACCACCACCTTTAAAATTGTTCTTTTTCATTTTTTTTCATTTTTTCAATGCAATCTTAACAATTACACTCTAAACTCCGAATGACAAACAAAATTTGGAAAAATTTCAATATTTAAACACTTTTAAGGTGAGGGGCTCAGTTTTTCATATAACCTTATAGTAAATCAATCCTCCATTTTGGAACCACTCACCAGTATGACATTACCACCACCTGTAAATTTGTTGATTATCATTTTTTTTTTTTACTTTTTCAGTGCAATCTTATTGATTAAACCCTAAACTTTCCAATTGACAAAACAAATTTGTAAAAATTTCAATATTTAAACAATTTGATGGGGGACTCAGTTTTTTCATACAATGTTATAGTAAATTGATCCTGTGCTATTAACTTTTCTGCTTGAGCATATTCAACAACTGAATCTTTTGTAAAATTTTTGAATAAAGCCATTCTCGGAGTTTCCGAGGAACATGTCATCGTAAAAACTAAAGAAAACTTGAAAAAGACAAAAACAAGAGTAACAACTTGTCCCCCAAGCAAAAAAAAAAAAAATCAGTGTCAAAAAGACAGTTCTTCCCTTGACACCACTATTATTGTATATACTTTTAGCTGCTCTGGCAAGGTTAATTTACAATGTTATAAATATATGTAAACCAAGTACAATATGATATTTATTATTTTCTGTACTTGATGGTGCTTAAGACACACCCTAATTTCAGCAGGGCAAATCAAGAAAAATTTAGTAAAATTATTAGTAAAATGGTACAGCCTAAACTATATTTATGAGGTAGGATTTTGATTAAACAAGCCATAATTACAATTAAACAAAAAATAATAGGAAAAAAAAAAGAACATAAGCCTATAAAAACTTTATTATATCCAAAGATAAGAATTTATTGCATATAATTTTAGTGAAACAAAGTACTAATACTAAACGTGATGAAAATAATAAAATGAATATTATCAATGATAACACCTTTAATCTGCATAATAACCTTTTAAATAATAGCAATGGGTATATGAAATCTACTCTAAAGTCTAAGCAAATAGGAGTTGCCAGGTAGTTAATTTTGGCCGACTATTGTGAATTTTAAACATTCATATGGCATATAAGATGCTGGGGAATTTTAAAAGATATTTTAATAAAAAAAGTGTGCCTTATATGCTGCCAAATATGGTACCTTTTATAAAGATTTTTTTTTTATTCAATTAAAAAAGAAATCTTTGTATTAAAAAAATTTATCAAAAAATTACAAAATTATCAAAATATGTAAGATGAACAGATGTCAACCTATTTTTGTGAATTTTTGTCATAAATGCAAAAAACAATGCTAAAAAATTGCATCTTTCAAAGTTTATAATTACTTGTTATACATTTATTTAAATTTTCTTGTTCACAGACATTTTTATAAATTTATGAATAAAAAAATTTCTTTTAATATATTTTTTTATAAATTGGTAAATAATAAACATATATATAAATATTTCAATAAAGTTGGTTCACATATTTTAATAATTCTGTAAATAAAAAATTATTTTTCTAGATAAGCAATCTAATAAATAGATAATATTTAGCCAATTCTCAAGAATAAAGAAAATGTATAAATCTACTTTCATATATTTGGGTTTTATTAAAGTTCTAATCATCACTTTCTAAGACAAACATTCTTGACAGAGTCAAAAGTGTTTATAGCAATAGCTGTGTAAAAGGAATAACCATCCTTTTTGACACTTTTTTTTGCAAGCACAAAGTTTTATATATTCATTATAGAGTAAATATAATACGTTTTGCTAATAAAACAGTGTTCTCAGAAAAATGGAAATTATTTCATACATGAAATCCGGTTTTATGACAACACCTTTGCTCTGCAAACCATGATAAAATAAGACTTTTCCAAATTGTCTCATATTTACCATTCCATCAGATTCTCACTCATCATTCTAATTTAAATCATTATATACAAAACATATTGTATAGAATTTTATTACTTTTACATATTATTATACATAATATATAAATATATAGAAAACTCTATATTTTTAATATATCTATGAAATATATTACATAGAAAATATTAAATATAGGTGTGTCTATAGGTTCAATGAGTGCATTTTTGTCTCTTTGTTACGCTTGTGATTATGTAAAGACCTACACTGGAAGAGTATAGTTCAAGTTTTCACAACCCTGAGAATGAAGGTAAAAAAAAAATCCCTATATTAATATTGATGCTTAAAATTGGAAATTGGTTATTTAACCAGTAAATTTTACAATTTTTATTTCTAAAAAGTGATTGCAAGTGATCAGGAATTAATGTATGTAATACTGAGAGAAAAGAGAATTAAATAACTCGTTACTCTGAGAAGCCATTGATAGCATTGGTTTTAGAGTTACTTCCCTTAGTTAAAAAAAAACAATAACTTGCTTGACTTTTTCATTTCTGTAAAGAAAATGCAGGACCTGCTAGAGAAAGTAGCAAAAGAAAATGAGAAGAAAGGGCAGCATAAACTTCAAGAAAACTGAATGTATGGTCATCAGCAAAAAGAAGACTCCAAAATGTCACATGTTGGAGAAACTAAAATAAAACAAGTAAAGAAATTTAAATACCTGGGAAGTGTTCTGACAGAGGATGGAAAATGTGACATTGAAATCCAAAGACACATTGGCCAGGGATGCATTTCAAAAGCTAACCAGAGTACTGAGAGACAGGAAAATCTCATTAAAACAAAGAAGAGAGTGCTTGATTGCTATGTGGTGTCTGTCCTTCTGTATGGAAATGAATGTTGGATGATCTTATCAAAAATGAAGGATAGGTTTGAAGTAGCAGAAATGTGGGTTTACAGAAAGTTGCTAAGAATACGATGGACTGAGCATGTGAGCAACACTGAGGTGTTGGAAAGGATGCAACCAAAAAGAAAACTCATACTTAACATAAGGAAGAGCCAGATGAGGAAGGAGGGCCTGGAGAATTTAATACTCACTGGATGGATAGAAAAAAAGAGAGACAGGGGAAAGCAGTGCAAGACATATTTGATTAGCTTGAAGAAATGGATGGCAGAGTGGGGTTTTGGGAGAGATACCAAGAAGAAAAATATTGAGAGTAACAAGAGAGAGGGTCAAGTGGAAGTCCATGATCCCCTATGTTCTGAAGGGACACAGCACATGAAAAAGAAAGGAGCAGAATTTCTGTCTTTACTGTCACACACCAACTAGTCACTTATACAATTCTTGCAAGATTTCTCAGCTGAGTCAGAAATAAGTTTTTGAGACTGTTTGCCCTATCCTAATGATAATTTTAATTTATTTTATTTGGGCGATGAAATGATAAAAAAAATACTGTTTGTTTGTTTTTTTGTTAGAGGAATTTGTTTCATTCACTTACATGCAAATACCCTTGGGAAATTTTTAATCTGCTTCTTTTCCCTCCAGCTATGGGTTAAATAGCAAGACAGATTGGGTTCTATAGCCTTGATTGCTAACCAGTCTACTGCAGAAAGTTATGGCAACATACTGGGGTAAAATCTTCTGCCTAGTCAGTCATGTCCCTTCGCAAAACATGATTGCCCAAGCATGTATCACATCTGGTAATTAACTGATTTCCACAATACTAGTCATGTTTGTGTTAACATGTTGGACAATATTTCCTACATCAATCTGATTATTCAGATGTACTTTAATCAGTTCATATCTAAGCCTGTTCCTATCTATTTATTTCTCTGTGTGTGTGGATGTTGTAGAGCAGCTAACACCCCTCTAGTGCTCTCAAGAATGGAATGGTTTGTGGATCACAGTAGCTATAAAAATAAAAACCAATAGCAGTCTAGCATTTGAAGTGTCATTGACAATTAGTATTGGACTGTGCTCTCTGCGACTAACAACTTAACCTTTCCTCCCTTCTACTATTTATTGTTCTGTCTTCTGGTGTTTGTCTCATTTGTATTAATATCCCTTAGTATAGATATTGTGCTGTAGATATTCAGCACACATCTTTTGGGTATCGTCCTGCCACCTCAGTGGTACAACTTTGAATATTGCCTCAGATTAGTCCGATAAGAGCTGCAGAGAAGTATCATTAAGTAGTAAATGAAATCACTGTGAATAGTTAATAAAAATAGCCTATTAGTTACCATTCATAAAAAGGAGAAAATATTGCAGGTATCTGATTTTGTTCTTGTAGAACTAGACAAAATAATTGGCTGATCCTCAGAACTAATGATCTTTTTAAATGGAATCCACTACATGCACACAAATGTATATTTGGGCAGCAATCTTTCATTTAAACATATTTTGTTAAAGACGACCAACAAGGAAGATTTTATTAATTTTTGATTTAATTTTTCCAGTGTTCTTACATGTTTCCTTTTTACTGGCGATAAGGAATGTAAAAATGTTCCATCATTTTTTTACTTTACAAGAACTTTCAGTCACTTCAATGGCCATTTTCAAGGATGTCATTTTTCTAATGTTATTTTATCTTCATGTTTTGACTGTAATATAATTTTTGTGTTTTAGAAAAGGAGCATTCATTAAAGCTATCATGATATGTGTGTAACTGGGCATCAGTCAGTCAGTTAAGTGCCATACGTGAAACACGCTTGGGCGATCATGTCTCAAAAGAGACATGACTGACTGGGCAGAAGATTATCCTGCAGTAGGTTGCCATTGCTTTCTGCGGTAGATTGGTTACCAGCCAAGGCTATAGAACCCAATCTGTCCTGTTATTTAACTCATAACTGGAAGGAAGAGACGAATTAATACCTTTCCCAAGGGTATTTGCACATAAATGAATGCAATGAATTCAACTGGAATTTGAACTCGGCTCCCCGATTTCTCGTTCCGAGCCGATATCCACTGTACCACAATGCACATCCTGGGCATAAGTTTGCTTAAAAAGTAACATCTATCTTATGATGTCAGTACATGATGTCAGATGCAGGTATTGGTGGTGTATATGCATAAATGGCATTTTGTAGCTGTAATTATAAGTGTCTTGTCTTTGTGGAAAATAAATAGGAAGTACTTTTGGAAAAAAAATAAAAAATAAAAATAATAAATACACATTATCCTTCACCAATAACACGACTCAGAGTTTCATGTACAACACAATCTTCAGGTGGTGTGTATAAACTGAACATTATGCAATTCAAATTTTAATAAACATATTTGGTTGTTAATATAGCTATATATTATACTGAGATTACAACTTTTTTGATAAAAAAAAAACGGAATTTGTATACATATGTATAGAAAAAAAATCATAAATATGAATTGGTCATATTAAGCATACAGGAAAATTTCTTGTACTTTTTCTATTTAAAAAAATATTCATAATTTACATTACAAGCTTAAAATTAAAAATATATATATATATATATCTGCAAATTCAGATAAAACTTAGTGAGGAAATAACCATTTTCAATATGTCATTTTAAGGCATGCATTCTTCGACCTCTTATAAACAGAGAATGATGTGTTGAAAATGGCTATTTCCCCACTAAGTTTTATCTAAATTTACAGATAAAAAAAGATATATCTGCTCTGTAAATTGAATTGGTTTGCATTGAATCTCCATTGGATCAGTTTTAATATTTTAACGATATTACTGGGATCCTCCTGGCTTATTTACCAACCTTATCCCAGATTTTACCAATCCTTCCCGGAATTTTACCGCCTATATATATATATATATATATATATATATATATATATGTTTGTGTGAGTGAATAAGGAACGAAGAAAAATTTACAACGTCCAAAACATTAATTTAAAACAGTGCTCAATATACAATATAGAGCTGTGAATATTTATTATAAACTTTCCTAAATTCAAAATTAAGGTTAAATATACAAAATTAAATTATAAAAACTGTGCTTAAATACAAAAATATTCTATGGTCATACAAATAAATATTAAGGATAGGTCTAATCCCATCCCTCCCCACCCTCTACACTTCCTTACTCTCCCCCTCTAATAAACCTAAACAATAAAGTCTAGCCATGCGGCCATAAAACCTATACCCCATCTTCTAATGTTAAATCTGTCTACAAAATTCCCGACACTTTCATTAATCAACTATATTCCCTACCCACTCTACTTTTTTCAAAATTCTAACGGACAATTTACAAGACTTATTCCCTTATCACTAACCTCCACCAACATCCCACACACAGCTCGCCAAATATAAGAAAAGAGGCTTTCCATTCCTTTTCACACCACCTAATGAGACATTGTAATTTCAATGTCGAAACAAAATGTACACTTTGTAGTGGATAAAAAAAAATTTGTACATGTTCTAAAATATAATTTATAATATATATATATATGACCTTGAAGAATGAAGACATTATAATAATGTCCTCACAAAACTTCAAAGTTGTCCTGACTGAAATAACAACTCAGCTAGGTGACAAGTGTCTCCACATTAATTATATATTACATACCACCCTTTTTTACCGTTATGGCAGTTGTGGGAGGCACAGTAACATATAAAATAGAATCACAAAATCTTTTTTCCAATGGTTCTTTCCTGATTGATCAGACAAAGCCAAACTAAACGGAATCATTTAATGAATAAACACAGTAGGGGTGATGAGCAACAGAATGCAATGATACAAGGATAACAAATAACCATTTTATTTCTGAAGTAAACAAATGGAGATTAAAATATATTGGGGTATTTTAAAATATGAAAGATGGGGCAAAACAAAGCAATGAGTTAAAAATAAATATTACAGGAGAAAATAATGGGGTTGCAGATTTTCCTTGTCAGAAAGATAAATATTATATTGATAAACTTATGTCTAACTTGCATGAAGTTACAAATAACAAAAATCAAAACAAGCCATAGAAACAAAGAATTTAATCTGTTACAGTGTAACCCTGATATAAAAGAGTTGTCAGGACCAGAGAAAATCTCTCTTATATCCGGTTTATATTGTAGTCAACTACAGTGTAACTCTGATATAAGAGAGTTCTCGGGACCGGATAAAAGTTACCTTATATCCGGGTTTGGTCTATTTTATATACATTACCACAGGCTCTAATTTGGGATCAGAGGAAAATCTCTCTTATATCCGTTTTTTTGATAAAGTCTTTCTTTTCACTTTTCTTTTAGTGTCTCTTATATATTCCTATTTTCTTTGATATTTCATTTTATCTTATACATATATTTCTTTTCTATTTGCTCTTTTCCTTGTAGTGTAGAAAGTTTATCTGTGAAATTGATTTTTTGTTTCCTTTCTTTTCCTTTTGTCCAGGAGTTGAGTGAAGAATAAATTGAATATTTATTTTCCTTGGCTCTGATCATTTTTTTTGTTTTATTGTACCTGCTTCTTTTTGCATGCTGGAGTTTGATTTCTTTGAATCAACACTTTACTGAATCTTTTCAGTTCCGAAACCTTATTGGATTTTTATCAATTCCACACATCCAAATTTATAGCAGATCATAGCAAGCTTACCTGGACATTCATTCAGTTTGAGTTCTGAAAAATGACTGCCTGGGTGGCAGTCTTTATTTTTGGGCCTCTGTTTTGGCAGGTGACTCATGATTTCCAAATATTGATCTTTACATGTGTGGGTGAGGTCATTGTCCCTTTCCTTTTTTCTGCCAAATCTCAAAGAGTTCAAAGCTGTTTTAATGTCTGGAAAGTACCTGGTCAAATCATCATACAACCGCATGATCAGGAAGAAGAAAGTATACTTTTCATAGGATATATAAACTTTACTTGGATGCATTCAAGTTAAATTAAGAACCATTAGTTGCCAATTTTACTTTATTTTGTTTTCATTTTTACCCTTCCTGAAAGTACTGGCTTCTCATTAAGAGTACTTCTAAAATAAAAATTTTAGTGTTGATTTTATAATAAAATTAGATGAGCTTCCGTAACACTTTCTCACCAAAAAAGAAAGGCTATGGATATATATCCATTGTATTTTTCTAATATTACAAAGAGGTGTCCTGCTTTCTTTCCTCATTCTACAGACATGAAAGTATTTGCGCACATATTGTCCTCACCATGTATATGATGTATAATTAAGTCATATTCTTGAAGTGCTACACTCAAACATAATGGTCTTTTATTTCTGTTTTTTCATTTTCCTTAAAGTAAGGGGGTTATGACCCGTGTAAAGTAAGTTCAATAAGAGAGCTAATGTTTCCTCTTCTACGGTCAAGTAGTTTTTCTACTGGCTATTGTATTCTTTCAAAAAATACCTAACAGGGTGTTCGATACTCTTTCAATTCAGCTGAAATAGGACTACACCAATTCCATGGTTGCTGGTTAAGCTAAACAGACTTGTAAAGTCAAGAGCTTTTAATACAGGATAAAAACAGTCGATGGCTGAAGTTTTTTGTATCCACTCTTCCCTTAATACTTTCAATGGGCCGTGAACCAAATGTTCAAATACAAGTTTGAATGGACTAAATCTAGTTGACTCCTGTATGGCCTCTCTAGCAGTGAACGTTAAGAATGGTACACCTTTGTCCTTGTACTTTTGATTTTCTAAACAAAAGGTTTGAATCATGTTTTTGAGCATGGAGTGAAATTGTTACAAGAACAGAGCAAAGCTTTGATTTTGTCAAAAGCTTATTGACAGTTTAGAGACCATTCAAACTTGCATCCTGATATGAATGGGGGTGTTTTTCATCTCATAACTAAAATGCCTTAATGTGCAGTATAATTTATGGTCCGTGGACAGTGTGTGTGTGTGTGTGTGTGTGTGTGTGTGTGTGTGTGTAGCACATGGAGAAAACGTGTGAAACAATAGAAAAGTAGCAATTTACTCACGGTTGACTGGAAGTATACATTTATTTTACATGGAGAACATTACAACATAGGTACATACAGAATCAGTCCCAAGTTATCGGGTTGTGTGTCACAACCATTAGGACAGGAGAACATACATGTATTCTTAACCATTGACGGTCATATTCCAAGTCTGTTGATCACGTGACTTGCGTGGACTTACTTCCAGAGGTGAAAAGGGAGGTACTCTGTTTGAAACAGGAAACAGTTATTTCCCTTGGAATATGTTTTTTTTCGTCCTAACACATCCTTTCATAAGGAGGTTAGTAAGACAGGCAGATATGTCTGAAATGTTTTGATAAAATCTTCTGTAGTATCCAGCACACCCAAAAATTTTATCAGGGTTTTCACATTTTTGTGGCCTGGGCACTCAGCAATAGTTTGAATTTTGGCATCTACTGGGGTTATTCAACCATATGCTACTATATGTCCTAAGTAAGTGACCTTGGTGTTATGGTGCCCTATTTACAAGAAATGGACTCTTCCTCCATCAATAAATACTAACCTGTGTGACTTTTGGGGATGCAGATGTAAGGCAGTCGTGTGACTGTCTAGAGACAGTTAAGACACCATATAACTATACCATTCGGACTTACACTTCTATTTTGTTGACTATTAACACTTTTACTTGTATATATGTTCTGTTATTCTAATACACTGTTTGAACCTACCTTCTTGTTTCCATGTCTTTCTTCCTGGCCCAAACAGGCCACAACAAAATGGTGATGAAGATTTTGCCACAACACTTGGCTTAGCAAAACTTACTCTTGGACAGATTTACAGTGAGGTTAGCTTTTGTCAACCAGGTGAATTCTTCTTAAAGGATTCTTAAATGTTCTTCCCAGGAATTATTGTACACAACAGTGTCATCTGTATAAGTGTTTACATTTGACTGGTTTCCCAAGAAACGGTTCATCATCAGTTGGAATGTAGCTTGTGAGTTCTTCATTTCAAACGGTATGACGCAGTATTGCTAAAGGTCATTGGGGGTCACAAAGGCTGAGGTTTCCTTTGTATGGTTGGCCAAAAGTATGCATCAGTAACCCTTTAAGAGATCTAACTTTGTGATGAAGGTAGATCCACTGAGGGACGGGATAAGTCTATTTTAATAATGGCATTTATCTTTTCGTAGTTGGTGCAGAATCTCACTGACTGTTCTGGTTGTTAACCAGTACGCATGGTGATGACTAATCACTCATGTTTGGTTCTATTATGCCATTCTTAAGCATGTGAGATATCTCCTTGAGTAAGATATCAGCCTTCCTAGGGTTTACTTGATATGGGTGCTGCTTGATGGGAGTTTACATTTCCTACTTTTACATCATAGGAAATTAAGTTAGTTTGTCAAGAGACGTCAGGGAATAAGTCTTGGAAATTTTCTATAAGAGTGGTGTAAGATTCCCTTCCCTCAAGGCTTGCATGTGCCAACTTCTTGTTCAAATCAGCTAGTATTTCTGAATTGCACAAAATGTTGGGGTGTTTATCCATCATTTCAATTTCTTCAGGAGGTCCACATAACGTATACTTAGATTTTAGTGTATTAATTACAAGGACTGGGCTGTCTTTATTTCAGTCATAATATGGCTTTAACGACAAAAATAATATGACAAATGTGTTGGCTTTCAGCATTTAGGTGTTTGCACAACATAGTTGATATCACCTTCTTTATCCACTACTTTGTTAAGGCCATGGAATTTGGCTTTAAGGGGATTTCTGGCTGTTGGTAAGAACTCTAAGATTTGTCACCACTGTTAAAGCTTTGTTTGACTGCATTCTGATCATACCTTTGTTTCATTTTGCATTTGGAGGATCTAAGGTTTGTCTGTACAAATTCAGAGACTTTGATAATCTTGTATGGAAACGAGTAATGTATTCTGATAAGCTTTTGATGTCTGAATTTTCTTGCATCCAGTTTTCCCTTAATACTTTCAATGGGCTGTAGATCAAATGTCCAAACATAAGTTTGAGTGGACTAAATCCAGTTGACACCTGTATGGCCTCTCTAGCAGTGACCATTAAGAATGGTACACCTTCATCCTAGTACTTTTGATTTTATAAACAAAAAGTTCAAATCATGTTTTTAAGTGTGGAGTGAAATTGCTCCAACACCACCTGAGACTGTGGATGTTACGTGCTTGAGTGAATTGATTTCACATTGAAGGTTCTGAATTATTGTTTGAATAAGTCGGATGTAAAATTGGTTTCCTGGTTGGTTTGTATTAACCGGGGTAACCCCACCATGGTGAAGAACTGAATTAAAGATTTAGCCACTTTTTTTGGCTGAAATGGTCCCGATAGGTATAGCATTTGAGAATCTTGTGGAAACACACATCACGGTTATATGCCAAACTCTCTTGCCGGTAAGAGAAAAATCCCAGATGTAACTGGTGTTGACAAACATGTCCGCATGCAATGCAAGGCCTCTTTTGCATCTGTACTGATGCATGTTCATCACACAAAGAACATGCATAGGTGAAATTAAAAATACATATGAGTTAGGATCAAATGTAGATAATATATCTGACAGAATGATAAGATAAAGAACAAAGAGGAGAAGTTTCATCAGTGATCGAGATATTGACAAAAAGTAAACTTCCAGTATTTTTACTTTTGTGTTAGTTGATTTTTGTTGGTCATTCATGTATTATATGCATTTGACTCTTTTAAACCAACTTTAGTATAATTTAAGGCATTCCAAATTCATGGAGAGATGATGTGGCCATCTGAATTTTCAAGAATTTAATGGATTATATATATATATATATATATATATATATGATATTTCTTCTTTTTTTGCACCACACATTTGTAGAACTCCCTTCCATTTGCATGCTTCCTGGTAGCTACAATCTTCAAAAGTTTAAATGCAATGTCAATTGCCATTTTTATCTACTTGATTTCCATCCATCTCTTATCTTTTCTTTGCAGTCACCTGTACTTTTTTTTTTTCTCACTGTAACCCCTTGCACACCAGTAACATTTCTGGCTTGCTTGGGGTGAAATGATTAAAAAAACAAAAAAACAAAAAAACAAAACAAACATATATATGCACACATATATACAGTCTCTCTTATATATATATATATATATATATATATATATATATATAGTCATCCGCAGACAGATCTGTTTTGCTGTATCACAGCTCATCAGTATTTTTTGACTCCAATTGCTTTTTAACCCGGGATTGAAACCCAACTGAATTGGCATCAGTCAGCGATTCACCCTCTGGGCTATGGACGCTTGGTAGAAGAAGGCAGACTTTTTAGCGTGTATATTATCATTATACACACCCAATAGCCAGAGTGCTCTAATTCATAATTGAATGAGCGATGCGTACATGCCAGAGTAGCTACTGTTTTTCAAAATCTTCCATTCTTCCAGTGTGCTCAATATATATATATATATATATATATATATAAAAGCAACCTTCATTTCAAATGTTTTTCATTAAATGTGGCTCACAAGGAAGAAAGATGATTAATTTTTATGCAGTTTTTCCAGCATCCTAACGTTTTTCCATTTTGTAGGAATTAAAGAATAAAAAAATTACTCATAATTTTTATTATCTCAAGTGCTTTCAGCTTCTTCTGTAGATATTTTTAATTGTCATTCCACAAGGTTTTTCCAGAATGTGCTGGTTGTATGTTCCTTGCTGGCTGGTGTGTCATGTAATTTAATTAATGTATATTTGGCTGTTGTTCTTAAACTGAAATTTATATCAACCAGCCTGGATTGAGAAGTCATTCTAAAGAAAAATATGCTTGCCGATAACAATAGTACTTTTGCAGCACTTCTCAATTAAAACTACTGCAACACCTAAAATCTTTATAGCTTGTAAAAGTCAAATTTCTGTGAATAGAAGACATTTGACATGTGTGCACACACACACACTACTTTTAATAATAAGGGGTTTCAATTTGAACTACTTTTTCTCCTTACTTTGTGAAACTGACTTGTAAGTGGGTGTTTTCCAAACCACAATTTTAACCTATCCACATCTTCCCCTCATAAACTGTGCTTCTTACCCATTACTCATATAGCAATGTTCTTCAATAAACCTCTACTTTCAGTGGATCTTGGACCTTGTATAAGGAGACTATTAGTGAAAAAAACAAAACAAAAAAGCTACCCATTGAGATGACTGTGTAGGACAAACAACACTTTTGAAAACCGATGACAGAGAAATGACATACAGAGCATTGCAAAATTGCCAAACAAGAATCTTCATGTTTGAATTCAAAGTTTTACTTCTACTAGATTGACTTATTTTTAATCCTCAAGCAAGGCAGTAAAGCCATTAAGGTGTGGAAGAATTAGGAACAGAAACTTTAATAATGATCAAAAAAAGAAAAGAGTAATCAATAATTAAATTTTTGCAAATTAAAGTTGGTTCGAAAGCCAGATGGGAGTTCCACAAGCAAGAAATATGAGAAAGGAAACTGTTAGCATAGAATTTAGTTACATCTATGCCAGCTCAGCTGTAAATTGATGAGGTCTTGATGCCTGTCTAGTACTGCACTTAAATTAATAAAGTCTACATACCATAGTAAGTGCTCATCTAAAATATTACCATGAAGGTATTTATAAAAAGGCATAGAAAGGCAACCTAGTAGGGGTGGGTAAGTGACTGAAGCTGAGCCATCAGATCAGGGCCAATAATATTGCTGATTCTTCTTTGGATCTTATCAAGGAGCTCAAAGTAAATAGCAGGACACCAGACCATATGTAACAGCAATATTCTAAACATTGATGATGCTAGACTTATATATCTATAAGATAGATTCTGGGAAGAGAATTGTCTTGCATGACACAGTAAACTGACTTCCTTAGCAGCTGACCAAGCAATGGATACAATTTAATCTTTCCACTTCATGTCAGCTGAGAACATAAGCTCAAGAAAGCACAATGAGTCACTTTCCTGGTGGTTAGCATGGAAAGCAGTGAAGAATCTCCCAGATAAATAATAGAGAGAAGTTTAGTTTTGAAGGTGATAACTTCTGCCCCAGTTAATAAGGTTATTTTGGACATCAGCTACCATTTTGATCTTGTTGAACGGATTAGCCTTACTGTTGGGCCAGAAGTAAATGCTTGTGTTGTCAGTGTAGATGCCAAGTTGATGAAAATTAAAAGCAGCATAGGACCAAGGATGGGGACACCCATGTTAGTAGAAAAAGATCTAGATGAGTGGCCATTCAGGATAACTTATTTCATGATTTGATAGGAAAGACTGGATCAGCTGGAAATCTCATCCTAAACTTGGAACAAGGGATAAACTTCTACTTCTGTTTAAAAGACCAAGTAGTATGTACTAGATGATAGGCGAACTGATCTATTCCTATTGAGAAGGAAAAGAAAAAAGTTATCAAATGAAATTTTAGAGTCCGGATGTAGGCATTATAGATATAAAGTTGAAGAAGACTTTAGAAGGAATGGAAACCCCAATCCTAAACAGGAAACATGAGTAAACCTCTATTCCTGTTCAAAAGATAAGGAAAGGAGTCTGAAATGGAGAATGGGCAAATTTATTACTCTTGTTGAGCAGAAAAAATTACTGAATAAAATTTCAGAGTTTATTAGAAGTCTAGAGTTGAAATAGACTTTAGATTTTTCATTTATTAAGCAGTCTTTTAATTTGCTCTAAACCAGTACTAAAGATTAGGCTGAATAAATTTGCATAAGAACCTAAACTTATTTATAAATGGAACTTTGTGTGTGTGTGTGTGTGTGTGTGTGTGTGTGTGTGTCTGTTACCTATAGACTCCAAAATGGCTGAACTAATTTTCTTGAAAATTTACACAGTTGTACTCTAAGCGTCTGCGAGTGTTCTTAGCTAGGTTTTGTGTCGAGGTACCCCCAATAAATATAGAAAATCGATAATAAAAAAAATCAGGTTATAGAAGGAATGGTCTGATTTTGATCAAATTTGATACACTCATAGACAAAGACATAAGAAACGATATTCAGAAGTTTCAAGGTTTCAGTTCTTACAATAGTGCAGAAAATCGATAATATATATATATATATAAGGCAAGATTGTTGTGTCTGTCTGTTTATCTGTCTGTATGTCCTTTATACAAATCCACAATTTTTATCCGATTCTCATCAAACTTCAAAAATATTCTTTAGTCTGATCTCCAGGACCATGGATTAGTTTTATAGCTTTCATTACACCCGAGCAACACTAGGCTATACCTAGTATGTCTATATTCCTGAGTTAAGATATTGTAACTATTTACATTATTTGGACTGTTGTTCTCATCTTTATCGTCATATTCACAATGTTTTAGCCATTGTACACTCTGGCCTTCTCCAGGAGATGTATCTTGGAATTTTAAACAAAACCCTTTTAGTTCATGGGAGTAGATAGTTCTAATTGGATATCTTGAGTTTCAGATAATTCCCTTTGATAACTGAACTCTAAGATTTTGTTCCCTCTGCTGTGGGCAGGTATTGAATTTACAAATCTTTCGGTCAAGTCACTTTTGAACCACTCAACCAATGCTTTTATACACTGTCCAAATAATGTAAATAGCATTAGAGTGCCAAACCAAGGTTTTCCTGATCAGGGAGATCTACTTCCAGATTGTTGCCATGTGAACAGGTGAGCAGATAAATAGTCCTGGGCTGAAGTGAGAGGCAGTGATTCATGCATCCTTTTAGAAACCTCAGACTGGTCAGTTACAGGTGATTGTCAGAAAAATAAATACAATCACTGAAAGATAAGCTCTTTGGCAAGAAATATCTCTTGTTAATGGTGTTTAATCTGCCATAGACGAAGATATTGGCAAGATAATGATTCTTAGGAAAGGTATAAACACAACACTTCATCTGATACCAGGATGAATTTTTTTTTTAATGATATCACCCCGAGCAAGGCGGTAACACCACTGATGCACAGGGGGCTACATAAGAGTGAAAAGATTGGGAAAGAGAAAGCTGGAAACCACATCCTAAACAGGGAACAAGGGATGAGCCTCTTCACCTGTTCAATAGATGTGGGTGGAGTGTTAACCGAGCGATAGTTTATTCTATCTACTCCAATTATGCTTTATTACTAGCATACCAAGATAAATGATGTAGAAGAGAAGGTGAGCAAGGTGAGTATGTGGACAAAATATCTGCCCTCACCAATGACTGCAGAAGCAGTTAAAATAAACTCTACAACTGGTTTCAATCAGTCAGTTCAAAAGTGAAGAGCTGAAAAACCAGAGACTATTTTGATGGTGTAAAGAAAGTATGACACGATCCCTGGCTGCGTCCAGTCAACCTTCCTGACCTTTGGTCAATTCTGCCCACGTTGTGTTGTTGATCTCAGATTAGCTAAAGCAGAATTGCTTATTATCACTTGACGAGGCTGGTCCAGACATGCAAGGGATTGGTATGTAATGAAAGCAAGATTTAAGACTGCAATGACACGGTGTAGATTTATATATATCAAATAAATAGAAGATTTACAAGCAAGTCAAAGCTGGTGACACTCAACAATTGGCTGGTATTATAAAATTACTTCAATAACAATGTTTTCCAAGTTGGTGTTTACTCAATTGTCTTTTAGCTGCATGACTGTTTCAGTCCGACCGTATTATTCAAACCGACCATCAAATCTTTTTCCAACCTCTCATCCTAAACACCAAGTAGGGGGAGCAAACTAATTAATTTCATATTGCACTCTGGTTTTGTTAAACAAGCACCCAGACCGGGGTGGTGTAGTTAAGTATGGGGTTTCTATTTTCCTCACTGTATAACTCTTACGAGCTCGAAATGAAAACAATTACATTTAATATTTCAACTTTCATAGGAAGTGGAGGAAAACCCACTCTTCGTCATTGTCTGTCTGCCCTTACCAGCTATCTTGGTAATCAGTACACAGGAAATTCTCAAGGCTGTATTTTGACCTAGGGTCACATATCGCCAAAACTCATTGACAAATATTTTGACTAACTTTGATAAATTTCGCTTGCTTGTCTTGCTGGACAATTCCCTCAAAGGATACCATAGACTGAACATGTGAGCAATTAGGAGGTTTTGGAGAGGATGGAAACAAAAAGGAAATTAATATTTAACATCAGGAAAAGACAGCTGAAGTTCTTGGGACATGTAATGAGAAAGGCAGGCTTAGAGAATCTGATACTCACAAGTCAGAAAGAGAGACAGGAGAAAGCAACATGTAACATACTTGACAGGCTTGAGCAAGTAGATGGCAGGGTGGGGTTTGGGTGGGATAAAAGTGCTAAGAGCCACTAGGGATAGGGAGATGTAGAAAGCCATGGTCACAAACGTCCTGATGGGACACAGCACATAGTAGAAGAAGTATGTGATTCACACCAGGTCTAAATTGAATTTAATGTCCCTCAGGAACCTTAATGTAGGAAGAGTAGATCCATGGTGACCCCAGTATGTGTTGGATTCACTATAAGAGATACCAGAGTAAGCTTTGTGCTTGGTGAAAAAAAATAGAAATTAATTATAGTGTCAAAAATAATAATAATAATAATAATAATAAAATACTTATAACAATTATATTTATCATTAATTCACTCTTTCTAAACCAAAGAGAATCGACTCCTGACTTTTCTCCATCACACACAAACACTATCAGACAAGCAATCAACATAGACACACTGTTAGCATGTGTGTCAATAAAAATTTCAGATTAATTTCCTTTTTAGGCCATAATAGTAACATTTATGTCTTAGCACTCAACAAAAATTCAAGGTAAGAAAACTGAGACACTTCTTGTATTTTCCAACTAAATTATCTGGTTGCTCATTATTGACATCTATAAAAACATTAGCAGTATAGCCCGGCGTTGCTCAGGTGCAATGAAACCTTTAAAACTAATCCATAGTCCTGAAGCTCAGACTCAGGCTAAAGAATATTTGTGTGAAGTTTGGTGAGAATCGGATAAAAACTGTGGATTTGTATAAAGGACATACAGACAGATAAACAGACATACACACAAACATCTTGCCTTTTATATATGTATATTATCGATTTTCTGCACTATTGTAAGAACTGTAACCTTGAAACTTCTGAATATCATTTCTTATGTCTTTGTCTATGAGTGTATCAAATTTGATTAAAATCAGACCACTCCTTCTATAACCCGATTTTTTCGATTATTGATATTTATCGGGAGTATCTCGACCAAAACCTAGCTAAGAACACTTGCAGACACTTATAGTACAACTGTGCAAATTTTCAAGAAAATCGGTTCAGCCGTTTCGGAGTCTACAGGTAACAGACACACACAGACACACACAAAGTTCCATTTATAAATAAGTTTAGATAACAAGAAAGATAGCACACATTTTGCTTATTCTTTATTGCATTATTCTGTTGGATTCTGATCCATATTTGATGTACTTTTGAGCCCAAACTCATACTTTTACTCAGCATTACTCTCTTGTGTCTCCAACATCACATAATTACCAGATAATAAATAAAAAACATTTTGTTGTTTCTCATTTTTATGAATATTTTTGTACTGCCAGTATAACCCGGAGTTACACAGGTGTAATGAAAGCTTTAAAACTAATTCAAGGTCCTGGAGCTCAGACTCTTTGGATGTTGGCACGAAAGACTAAAAAGCAATAGTTGTTTCAAGTTAAAGTGAAACCGTAGACTGAAAGAAAAATGAATGGATGTAAGTCAAATTTTGATTTCCTGTTATCAATATCAAATAAGTTTTTTTCGTCATAAACTGAATTTTGAAGGCTAAATAAGTCCTCTGAGTAAATGGTATCATGGCTGAGACTAAGAACTACAATTATACCTACTTAGAGCCGAACCCGAAGCAAAAACTAAAATAAAAGGGTTAAAAAAATACAGACATACAGGCAGATAAGTAGACACACACATAAACATCTTGCCTTTTATATATATATATATATATATATATATATATACACACACATTATCGATTTTCTGCACTATTGTAAGAACTACAACCTTGAAACTTCTGAATATCGTTTCTTATGTCTTTGTCTATGAGTGTATGAAATTTGATTAAAATCGGACCATTTCTCCTATAACCCGATTTTTTTTATTATCGATATTTATCGGGGGTACCTCGATACAAAACCTAGCTAAGAACACTCGCAGACGCTTATGGTACAACTGTGTAAATTTTCAAGAAAATCAGTTCAGCCATTTCGGAGTCTATAGGTAACTGGGACACACACACAGACAAATTTCCATTTATAAATAAGTTTAGATATTTAAATGTTAGGAGGTTTATAGTTATTTACTTAGTTATAACTCCCCTACGATATTCTTATCAGATGTTGCTAACATAACATAATAGTTATGGGGATGCTTATTTTAGTCGTATAGTTTTTATCATTACTCTTACTTTTGTGTTATTAATATTGAATACAATCCTTAAGAATTACTTTCAGTATATCTTTTTATGTATGCAATAGCACAAGCGTAAGTCATTTTTCCTTCATGTTGAACAGGTGCAGGCTGATTTTCCGAATGTACTGACACCCACACACAGAGAGACAGGAAGATAAGCAAAATACTCAGGCTGATGCCAGGTTTGGGGATGGGGGGGGGGACGAAGTACCATGATAGCTGGGTAGGAACAACTGGCATTAATATGGCTACATTCAGCTGTCAAGATTTTCTTTCACTTTCTTGATTTTGGTTTCATTTTCAGTGGAAAAAGCTTCTGGCAGACACAGAATGAAAAGGCACTCCAGACACAAAAAAAAAAAAGGGGGGGGACGGCATTGTGTCCTCTATTGAAGATTCTTTCACAAAAAGAAACGGCAAGAATCAAGGGAATTTACATTTGCAAATAAAGAACTGAAAACTGTCAAGAATTATCCAATTTGATTTAATTTTTTGTTATATAAAAAAATGTATTCCAAAACAAAAAAAAATTTTTTACTAATTGTTCATTCAATACAAGGCCTGAAAGCCACTCAAAATAGAGTGGTACTGATTGAATTAAAAAAAAAAATAAGAAAAGGGTAAGAAGTGAAATTCATAGGGTTATGTCAAAATGATAATATTAATCTTAGACTTAAAGACATTAAGTGTTTCTGAAGAAATTGTTGTTAAACAGTAGATTTCTGTTTGGTTTCGGTTACACCACTCGCCCCACATGTGGGTTTGAAACTTCCAGATGAAAATAAACAGAGTCTTAACTCAATACTGATCTCTCTATCAGTGCACATCACCACGGTCCCAAGGATACTGGCAGCCATTGTCTCAGACCCTTTTCATGGACAAAAACCATTGCCGACGCACCAATCATTGCTGTCGGCCTCGTTCTCACTCAGCATAAAAGGACAGGTCCAAGAATATTCCTTTCTTTGACCAAACATGGGAGAGGACACAGCTGACGAAACGACGAACTGTCTGACGTGGGTTTATGCATGCATTCATCACAATACAGCAGCCCGACAAGCAAAACACCTTGGATGCTTTGGCTCTGGTAAGTGTGAATGTTTATTGTCACAGAAATATAATTAGCTCCATGTTTTATACACTGTATATAAGAGCAAATCTTGTTTTTGTATGGATGCCTGCTAAATCTACAAATACATGAATTCCTTTTTACGTTTCTTAATTATTCTGAATTTGACTTAATCTTCCATATCTATACTGAAAGAAAGCTATATTGAATGTATTACTATGGTTAATTTGTCAGTTAACCCACTTGAATTTGTCAAAAAACAGCTAGTGGTCACTCTTTAAACCTATAAAAAGACAATGATATTCTCTCTTTCAAATTCTTGCTGTCAGATGTTGATAAAGAATGCTGTTGACTTTTAAAATCTCTCACACGCATACATACACATGTGTTTAATTTCACTCAGACACAAACACACTTTTATAACTAGTTTGAATGTGTTCCTTTCATTACAATTGTGTGCACATTCCTTTTGTTTATAACATGTATTGTCATTTGTTTTATATTTATAGATTTGTTTTTTAATTTTACCTGAACTCTTGTTTGTGAGATAAATATTCCAGGGGCCCCCACATATTTACTATCAAAGTGTTCATTCCCACAACATAAGTCAGAATTATTTCTACCCAAACATACTAGTATCTCACAACAAACTAATTTTGTAGACATTGCTACTGTTCTGAGTTGGAGCCTAACTGGTTCTCCACACTTATAGCCTTATGTTATACAAATCTAAGTAATATGTAAGTGTAAAAACAGAAAAAATATTTAAGTGAGAACGAATCAAATAATTATCTTAAAGGAATTCAACATAAGAAGTAAAGATGGCATTAATTATTATATACAAAGTTTTGGCAATATTTAGTCTTCACACCCACAGAAGTAGTATGTCAAAAAAGGATGGTCATTCCTTTGACACCACTATTATTATTGAATACACTTATGACTTCCTTTGCAATATTTATTAGATTAATTAAATTAAAATTTTAATAAAACCCAAACATGTGAAAATGGATTTATACATTTTCTTTATTCTTGAAAATGACAAAAGATGTTAAACACTATTAAACTGAATAAAAACTTGTTTTCATAGTTATTTTTAAAAGGCTAAATTGCTTTGAAGTAGGCCTACATATTTTGATAATTTTGTCATTTTTATAAATTTTTTAACAAAAAAATTTTTTTTCATCAAATTTATTTCTTTATGAGATAGAAAATAAACCTTTATAAAAGGTAAATAATAAACACATTGTACTTGGTTCACATATTTTATAATCTTGTAAATAAACATTACCAAATGAGTCTTTGCAGTACACATTAATAGTGGTGTTTGAGAATAACTATTTTTGACAGACGGTTTTATTGCCCCCCTCCCGAAGGTTAAACACTGACAAAATTTGTTTTTTTTTTCATAGAATGGTTTCAACATTAATAATAATATTGCACAAGAGACAAAATTTTATTGTTATTTTTTTTACAGCAGTCATCAGTTTGTAATCACATTAGGTTATGAGTTTTGTATCAGTGTTAACCAATTTGTGAAAGAGGGATATTTTCTTGTGTTGAAGGAATGTTGGGAAAGCAGGCATTGTTAAGCAGAATTGACAAAGTTCTTAATAATAATAAAAATATGAAGAAGATCAGGTTAATGTAATGCAAGACAAAGCAAAGCAACTATAAGACAGAAACAAAATAGAATGTTAACAGAATAGAAACTGTTCACAAGATAGACTAAACTATCGCCTGGTTTACACTCCACCCACGTCTATTGAACAGGTGAAGAAGCTCATCCCTTGTTTCCTGTTTAGAATGCGGTTTCCGGTTTTCTCTTTTCCAATCTTTTCACTCCTATGTAGCCCCCTGCACATCAGTGGCGTTACCGCCTTGCTCGGGGTGATATGATTAAAAAAAAAAAACATGCAAAAGTGCTACAGTCAAATGTTTAGATCTTTCTGTCTTTTAGGTAAGGAAGAAGAAAAGTGTGAGTAAAACCAAGAATTATCCATTTTTATGGGCTAGGAAAAAATCCAAGCATACATCTTTAGGAATTGTCTATAAATTTGGGGAGGGGAATTTTAGTAGTCACTCCCACCCCCAGATTGAAACCAACAAGGGAAATTTATGTGATACTGGAAAAATTATTGTGGTCCTATGAAGATTTTTGAACAGGAGTTAGTGTAATGATAGTATTGTGTTGTATATGGCATGTGATTCATTGAGGGCTATGAAGCACCTGAGAGTGAAAATGAGAGCTACTTGTTCTTATGGCATAATGTGGGTGAGTAGTAAAAGAGAGAGAAAAGAAAAAGGGTTTTTTTCACATTATTTTTATACTGCTTTATGTGACACCAAAGAGCAAGAATATAAAATTCCTTAGCATGCAAGGTGGAACAATCTCATAATACTCCCCCACAAATCAGAAACAAATTTGTTTAATTCTTACTTGTCATAATTTTCATTTATTTTATTTTATAGAACAAGAAAAAAAACTTATTGAATGACTTGGGATACAGTCATCTTCAAATATTTGGATATGACCTCTTGATACTCATGCTTGAAGATGTAGTTCAACTTCATTAGTGAAGGAGATGGAGAAATTAGAGTTTATTTTATATATATGATTGGTCTGGTTTTGGTCCTTCTGCAAGATTTATCATTATTCTCTTTTGGTTTAGAGAGTGAGAAGTCACGGTAACAAGAAGGCAACACCCTAGGAACTCCTTGCAAAGGTAGTAAAGGAAAGTAACAAGGACTATGCATGAATTATAAGACAAAATGTATGATTATCAGTAAAAGTAACAACCTAAGATGTGAACTTCAAGCAAGTAAAAAATTTAAATATCTAGGAAGTGTTTTAACAGAGGATGGAACATGTCACACCAAAATCTAAAGATGCTTTGGAACAGTGAAAGACTTTCCAAAAGTTAAGTCAAGTATTAAGAAACAGGAAAAATTTGTTAGAAACAAAGACAGCATCATGTAATATTGGTCCTCTATATTAACAGTCCCCAGCCCTTTTGACGCCACAGACAAGGTTTCCACAGACCAGGGATGGGGATGGGATGATGTCTGTGTCAGTCAAGCACATAAGAAAACACACACACACACACACACACACACACACAAAAAATGACTGCAATAGTCAATAAAATGAAAAAAACATTTATTCTTTCTGTATGGCCTGGTACCAAATGGTCCCCAGCCCAGTACTGGTCCATGGCCTTGTGGTTGACAATTAATGCTCAATATGGCAGTGAATACTACATAATCTTCTTTTAAATGAATAAGAGACTGAAATAACTGAAATATGGTTCTACAAAAAGATGCTGAGAATCCCACAAACTAAACATGTGAGTATCGAAGAAGTTTTCAGGTTTTGCAGGCACTAATTTTAGTTAGACTAAAAGCAGTAGCAATAATATTTTATACGTGTAAATGACAGGTGTAGTAAGGACATGGAATGAGATTCAACAAGGTGATATTTTATACTTTGGTTTTTATATAACTCACTAGTAACAGAGGGGAAATACACTAGGGTACTTGTAAAAGAAAGAAGATATTAGAAGTTAAGAATTAGGTGGGTAATACATATGTGTGTGAGTGAGAAAAAGAGAGAGAGAGAGAGAGAGAGTAGGTTCAGTTACTAAAGGGAGAGATATCTTCATGCCTGGGAACAAGCATTCTGGGAGGAAAGAAGAGTGTTTGACAGTGCCACCTATTGACTTTGTTATATTAAGCATATGGGGGCAGAACAAAAGAGAAACAATGAAGGTTTAGAAAATAAATAATTGTATTAACCCAAAATTACAATAAGTGGTAAATCCGATGTGACTGTCTCTCCTTGGAAGGATAGAGATAAGTAGAGTCATAAAAGTTGTTATGGTAGAAGGAGAGTGAGTTGTGAATTACTGTGTCAATGGCCTTTGGCAGGTGTCATTGGAGATGGAAGGTCACTATACTGGCTGACAACCTAAGAAGTCTCTGTGATGGGTTTTTTGATTTTCTTAGGTCAACTTCAATTTTTCTTTAGGTGGGAGTGGTTGCTATTGATGAAAATTCTGGATTGTATTTTTCTTTGAGTATATAAGTGAAATGGAAGCTATGTGCAGTTGACAGTTTTAGCTCAGCCATAGGTTTCAGCAAGGTTCACATCTGGCTAATGGTGGACATTTGTGCAACATGAATCAGAAGAAGATCTGGTTTTAGGAAGATTATTACAACTTGCTGGCAAAACTTGCAAAGATATGTGGGGATAAGCCACAAGGAAAACTGGAAACAAAAAGATAATTAAACTTTGTAAGGTACATAAGGAAGCTTGGGAAATTTGACACAGGACATATTGAAAGCAAGAGAGATAAATGAAAACAGTATATAACCCCCTCTAATGAGCTTGTGTAACTGTTTGGTAGGACAAGAATTAGTAGAGATAACAGAAAGACAACTTACTAAAAACTACAAAGGACATGACACACAAGACTAAAGAAAAGACTAAAGAAAAGACTAAAGAATAAGACAAGATATCCTGAGATGTAGACATTAGAATGAGAACAATTTGTTCCTGTAGATTAAATAATGTTTGAAATTCCCTGAAGGTTACTCAGGTCATCAGAAATCTGAAGATCAGAGGGCAAGACAGCTGAAATATTGTGGTAATACAAACAAAGATGAGGATATTAGTTTGTATATAAATAATGATGACAATCTATTAACATTTTGGTTTTAATAAAAATATTGAATCTTTTCTCTTAATTCACCTCAAATAATGTCAATAAAAGTTACAAGTTACTTATTGCAAATATTAATTCACCCCAAGAAATAAAATTTTGGCAGGAGTTAGGATTAGGAAAATTTTACAATTAGAAAAAAAAAAAATGTTTTTGGCTTGTTTATTGAAGTAAGCACAAACATATGTAGACCCCCACACTTAAAAATAGACACCTGGGTCACCCACATTTGGGATGATCGCAAAGGTCAACCCAATGAGAGTGCAATGGAAAGGCCTTGCTCTGGGACAATTTGGTGTGAATTTTAGTAAATATAAATTCTTTTTATTGTGGGGTGAATTAACAGAAAAGATCCAAAATATCATCATCCCATTGTAACAAAGAAAAAAATTGAAATAAAGAATCTTTCTTTATTTTGTTATTTCATGTCAAAAATTGTTTACTTGGGAACAGAGAGGAACAAAAATTCAGCCAAGGTGTAATTGACAGCTCAGGTAGCAAAAGCAGCAGGGGCAAAAATGGTGGGTAAGGGTGCAATAACTGAGATATTCCGGAAGGGAATATTTACTTAGCATTCTGTTGATATTTCCATAAAAGTTGGCACTGACAAGAGTGGCTGGGATGGGTGGAGTTTTACCCCGTTCTTTTTTTTTTTTTTTATGAGGAACTAGCATGGTAATCAGGTATTGCCTTGGACAAAATGGCTGATATTTACACTACACATCTTAAATTAAACTTGTATTATTTATTCCTTATGACAGTTATTACAGGTAATAGAGTAAACCCCTCCTTCAAGTTATAGCTTATTATTATTTTGTTTTGTATTAATTCTTTTGTCTTTTTAAAAGTAGTTGTAACAAGACATCCACAGTATTAATTAATCAGTGTAAACTGGTAAAAATCTGGTCCCATGCTTGACACAAGAAAAAAAAAAAGAAAAGATTTTTAACAAAAATTTTGAACCTGTTAGAAAGTATTAAAAATAAAAAATAATTAAAAAATACTTTGATCTTTCCTGTGGATAATAAACATTTTGATAAAACTTTGTTTTTATTAA
Organism: Ascarosepion bandense; assembly: GCA_037127315.1. Classification (NCBI taxonomy): domain Eukaryota; kingdom Metazoa; phylum Mollusca; class Cephalopoda; order Sepiida; family Sepiidae; genus Ascarosepion; species Ascarosepion bandense. The sequence continues at coordinate 374,993 of JBBBDQ010000406.1, forward strand.
GTTGAGGGTCTTTTTACATCATGCTGCTTTTTCAGCAAATTAGTAAATTTATGTCCAGGTTCTTACAATGATCCTACTGAAAAAAAAATGATGCCTGCAGTGTAGTATAAATTATTTTAAATGTGTGTAACTGTTTTTCAGTATATTGAATTTTTTCTTTAATGTGTGGTGAGTAGATAGGTAGTAGTAAAGTATATTGAAACATACCCTTTCCTCTTTACTAATAAAGTGACAGAGAAGCTCTCTGTCTCTCTCAACACATACATCCTTTCCCTATTTCAGTTCTTCTATATTTCTGGTAACCTAGAATATAATCCAGACATAACTTATGTGGTCAACTGATGTCATGCAAAAATCAACCAAAGACTAATGCTTCCATCAAAATCAAATTAGTAATGTGTAGGCATTAAGAAAATATAAAAAGAACTGTGAACACATGCATAGCCTCTTTAGTTGGTACCAGTTCACCCACCGGGTGTGTGGAGTGCGTCAGTTTTCGTAGATTCAACCAACACACTAACGAGCCAAAAGAAGACTTGTGCAAATCAGAGGTGTGCTTAAATAATTTTCTTCATGAAAAGAATATGCAGAAAACAAAGGAATGAATCTTGAGAGACAAGCCACACACTCAAATACCTGGAGCATACCTGATACTACATTCCAGCAGACATGTAGAAATAAATATACTACATTTACATGAATATACATATACATGGAAGAAAAAACTCTTTATAACATGAACATATATAATAAAGAACATTTGCATGAATACCACAATGACGTATACAAGAAACATTTTTTTTTAATAATTGTGTGGCCCCAAGCAAGGCATTTTACTGCCACTATTGTGCAGAGGGTTACATAGGAGGAATGTTTTGAGAAAGAGTGACAGGTTACAGAGAGTGTCAGGAAGAGCGTATGAGAAGGAAGAGAATACTGATGAGAGTGGGGTGGATGGAGAAAAAAAGCATGAGAGATAGGATATAAGTTAGTGAGACAACTATTGGTGACTATTGACTTTACATTTAAATTCTTGAAAATTGTAGCTGTCGAGAAAGCAAGTAAGCGGAAGGGAATTCCACAGGTGGAAGGGGCGAGAAACATATCAAAGACACAAAATACACAAAGGGCAGAAATGATAATCATTCTCTTATAAAAAAAAAAATATATATATATGTAACCTTGTGAAGTTAGAAAAATAAAAATGCTGGTCTATTTAATAAGACTTGGCCTTTATTCATTTTTTACACCAACCTCGTCTATACCATAAATGTGAAATAAGATAGATGATAGTTGTGAGGTCAGTGGACACATGTATGCAGAGATACTGATATGGATGTGGGACACATACCTGATACATAAAAATCTTAAAAGATGCAGTAACTTTCCCATTTGTGTGTCTCAGAGATGCAACCAAAACTAAAATTTCTCATTCGCACAAATAAAAAACAACCCATAACACTAACAGTTCCAACATAAAAAAGAATTTGTTGTTGGTCAATAAGTAAGCAAATTTGTCAAATAAACTAGATATCTAAACTTATTTATAAATGAAACTGTCTCTGTGTGTGTGTGTGTGTGTGTATCCGTTACCTATAGACTCCGAAATGGCTGAACTGATTTTCTTGAAAATTTACACAGTTGTACTATAAGCGTCTGTGAGTGTTTTTAGCTAGGTTTTGTGTCCAGGTACCCCCGATAAATACTGAAAATCGATAATCGAAAAAAATCGGGTTATAGAAGGAGTGGTCCAATGTTAATCAAATTTGATACATTCATCGACAAAGACATAAGAAACGATATTCAGAAGTTTCGAGGTTGCAGTTCTTACAATAGTGCAGAAAATTTGATATCGATACCAGGAAATCAAAATTTGACTAACATCCATTCATTTTTTTTTTCAGTTTACGGTTTCGCTTTAACTAGAAACAACTATTGCTTTTTAGTCTTTCGTGCCAACATCCAAAGAGTCTGAGTTCCAGGACCATGGATTAGTTTTAAAGCTTTTATTACACCCGGGCAACGCCGGGCTATACTGCTAGTTGATGATAATTTGTACACAGATATATTTTTAAATTTTTTTATTGTTAAACTTTTAAAACTATGAGTGCAAGACGTTTTTTTAACAAACAAGTCACTTGTCAGAATGTTAAATACAAAAATGTCTCCACTTGTTACAAGTGGAGACATTTTTGTATTTAACATTCTGTTCCCTGTTCAAATAACATTTAACAGGGATCAAAAAATGTCTCCAGACAAGAGATTTTCCTGTCTGGGTTGGTACAGATTGTAGGGAGTCCAATATTCTTTGAAATTTTAAATGATAAACACAGCATTAATTATTTGAAGCTCAGTACCATTAATCATTTGATGTTCTTCATTTCTTTAGAATACTTTTTATTAGTTCTTCCTTTCTTTCATTTACTTTTTTTTTTCTTTCATTGAGCGAAGGGGTGTGTGTGGGGGGCATGAAATAGAAATCAATGTCGCCTTATCACAGTTGGTTTGTTTTTATTTTCATATTTAACTTTAAAAAGAATTTTTATTCTGACAATTAAAAAAAAAATCTTTGTTCTGTCATAATTCTCTAGATAGAAATAGTTTCTTAATTGAACAGTATAAATACTGTTTTTGTTTCAAATTTATTAATTAAAAAATGAAAATAAAACAAACAACTTTGCTCTCATAATTCTCCAAAAATATATAGTTTCTTAACTGAATTGTGATTAAGTGTAAATTCTTTTTTTGGTGTTAATTTTTCAAAAAAGATAACAAAGTTGTTCTGTCAATTTAAGAATTTGTCATGAAAATTGTGTTTTGGGATGATGATAAAAAGCAAAATTAGTCTGCAGTTTAACACAATTTATTAAGAAATTTTAGTTAGGAATCATTGAATTTCCCAGTTACTTACCCAAATTACCATTTCTGGGTCTCAAGGACTCACTACATTAAAAGTCAATCAGTATAACTAAATGTGTATACAAAATTACCTTTCAATTTTATACAAAGTGGGTACCAAAAGTTCTGAACCTAAAAAATAAAGAAAACTTTGGGAAGTAAATTGGGCCTAAAACTTACACTTTTTGTGTGGGGACATTGATTTGTATAATAAAATCTGACAGTGTATGTGGGCGAGTGGTTAGAAGGTTTGTTTCCCAACCATAAGGCTTGGGTTTGAATTTCAACTTAGTGGATTTGTTAGGAAGGTGATTTCTTTATGTTATTGCTCTGGGAGAGGCAATTCCATTTGGAAAATGTTAAAGTCTTGTAAGCAAAATTGGGTAGATGGAACTTTTCAGAGGCTGTCAATGGTTGTGCTAACACAAAGTGACAAGTCATCATGACTGAGGGAACATGAACTCGGCTCTCCAATTAACAATTCCAAAACATTATCCATTGCACCATCTGCACATCCAAGCTTAGAGCACCTGGTATTTTCCCAAGCAGTCAGCCCTCAAGGTAGTGACTAATCTGGATGTTGCCAGAAGCCATGTGATTAACATATACTCAGCAATAGTTGCAATATAAACCAGAAGTGGGCTCTGTAGATGCTGACAAAATAAATTTGACTAAGCAGGCATCTGCAACAAGGGATTGACTAGCCACCTTAGCAGAATGTGTGCGCTCAGAAAATGGGTAGCTAGCTATTATTATTATTTTACTAGCAGTGTTGCTTGGGTGTAATGAAAGCTTTAAAACTAATCCATGGTCCTGGAGCACAGACTCTTTGGATGTTGGCACAAAAGACTAAAAAGCAATAGTTGTTTCCAGTTAAAGCGAAACCGTAGACTGAAAGAAAAATGAATGGATGTAAGTCAAATTTTGATTTCTTGGTATCGATATCAAATATGTTTTTTCATCGTAAACTGAATTTTGAAGGCTAAATAAGTCCCAAAGCAAAAACTAAAATAAAAGGGCTGAAAAAAATACAGATATACAGGCAGATAAACAGACACACACACACAAACATCTTGCCTTATATATAATCGATTTTCTGCACTATTGTAAGAACTACAACCTTGAAACTTCTGAATATCATTTCTTATGTCTTTGTCTATGAGTGTATCAAAATTGATTGAAATTGAACCACTCCTTCTATAACCCGATTTTTTCGATTATCGATTTGATATTTATCGGGGGTACCTCAACACAAAACCTAGCTAAGAACACTTGCAGACACTTATAGTACAACTGTGTAAATTTTCAAGAAAATTGGTTCAGCTATTTCGGAGTCTATAGGTAATGGACACACACAGACACACACAAAGTTCCATTTATAAATAAGTTTAGATTAGATTAGATTCTATATGTGTGTGCCAGTAGGGAAAATTAAAATGCCAACTTTTGGAGTTTGGAATAAGGTTTCAAATCTCAGAGTGAATATTAAAGCTGATACAAAATTTGTTAATATCTTTTGTACAGTGTTAAGGAAATCTTAGAAGTGTATTTGAGGTTGACAAAGCTGTTTATTCCATGCTGTCAGTTAACTGAAGTACATCATTTATAAACCTGAGGAGACATTTGTGAGGATTAAAATAAAAACACAAAATAAAATAAACACAAAAGGAAAAAAATAATCTCCCAGGAGGCCGCTGATAGGAATGACCATCTAGCATGTGCAACAAAAAGGGGGGCTTCCTGGCACTAAAAAGAAACCAAAAGAATCTGTTTTTAGCCAGGACACTCGACTGGACAAGACATACCTTTTGCATTTCTCCTCAAAAGTCGCAACCAAGGAAATAAAGTCAAGTCCTAAAATTATTTCTAGAGTCTCTTTTTCTTCATATGTTTTATATTTCAGCTTACATGGGCAACAGAGGTAATTCCAAACGTATTGGATTTTTAAGCAAAAGAACTTGAGTTAACTCCACACATGACAACAAGATCTATAAATTCTGATGCAAGGAAAATTGCTTTGACACAAAATAAAAGATCTTTCATCAGTAATTAAATACTTCTCTTTACCTTTCTTGCTCAACATAGAAAAATATCATGTTTGGAAATGATATTCACCGAAGATAGATAATGGATTTGTTATGAGAATCCACAATGAAGAAAACTGTGGTTATATCCAGAACAACTTAAACAGGATCAAGAAAAAAATTCCTTGAGTCAGAAGTATTTTTTGATTATGACCAAATTTGAATTCATTGCATTTAATTTCACTTGAAAAAGGTATTAATCCATCTCTTTTCCCTCCAGCTATGGGTTGAATAGCAGGAAAGATTGGGTTCTATAGCCTTGGTTGGTAACTGGTCTGCCACAGAAAGTAATGGCAACTCACTGTGGAAAAATCTTCTGCCCAATCAGTCATGTCTCAAAAGAGATATGATAGCCTAAGCGTGTATGGTAATTAACTGACTGATTGAGCATAGCTAGAGGAGAATAGGGGTGGAATTCACCCAGGGCAACACTTTTATGGAAGTGGCACTTTTGGATCTGCTGTATAAGCCTGCATTGAAATAAAAGAAAAACTCATTTTAATGTTGGGACACTAATCAATTAAGGACCTTTTCGATTTTGAGTAACTTAAACTATGACAGAGGTTATAAATCAGGGGGCATGAGTTTTGAGGTTGTAATTGTTTAAACTTTTAAATGTTATGTAATCAACAAAAATGTACCTCTGACTTTGTTAAGATGATTCTTGTTATCTTTTGAGATATAGTTTTTATTGATTATTAAAGTTTACGTATGTGAAATCTTCAATGTACCTCTTTTATGTTAGCTTTTATTATTTTGTCTTTCAGAAGAATAATATTTATAACAAACTCTTTTTGTTGTTTTCAAATGATCGTGAAAACAAATAAGAAGGTTGAAATGAAACAAATCGTTGAATCTTTCTATTAATTCATCTCAAAATAAAAAAGAGTTTATATATATATATATATATATATATATATATATATAAATATATATAAATAAACTAGCAGTATAGCCCGGCATTGCTCGGGTGTAATGAAAGCTTTAAAACTAATCCATGGTCCTAGAGCTCAGACTCTTTGGACGTTGGTGCGAAAGACTAAAAAAAACAATAGTTGTTTCCAGTTAAAGTGAAACTGTAGACTGAAAGAAAAATGAATGGATGTAAGTCAAATTTTGATTTCCTGGTATCGATATCAAATTTTCTGCACTATTGTAAGAATTGCAACCTTGAAACTTCTGAATATTGTTTCTTATGTCTTTGTCTATGAGTGTATCAAATTTGAATAAAATTGGACCACTCCTTCTATAACGCGATTTTTTCGATTATCGATATTTATCGGGGGTACTTTGACACAAAACCTAGTTAAGAACACTCGCAGACGCTTATAGTACAACTGTGTAAATTTTCAAGAAAATCAGTTCAGCCGTTTCGGAGTCTATAGGTAATGGATATACACACACAGACAAAGTTCCATTTATAAAGTTTAGATAGATAGATTTAGATTATATATATATATATATATATATATAGTAAATTTATATTTACTAAAATTCACACCAAATTCTCCCAGAACGAGTCCCTTCTATTCATTCTGGTTGAGTTAACTATTGCAATTGCCTGAAATGTGGGCAGCTCTGGTGTACTATTTCTGAGTGTGGGGTCAGTGTAAGTGCTCACCCCAATAAACAAGTCACAGATGTTATTCTTTTTGTTCTTAAAATGAATATCATCCACACTTCTGAAATATGAATATATCCATTTGATTCATTTTTCATTCTAAAGGTTGGAGTTGTTCCGAGGCAAGCTAAACAAACTTTGATTTTAAAATTTATAATTTCAAGAGAGTGCCAAAATTTTAATAAAAGAGCCAATAAATTTTGATGTAAAATTATCTCTTGGGGTGAATTAATTTGTGATAAGTAACTTTACATTATTTGAAGTGAATTAAGAGAAAAGATCCCGTATCTTCACCCCCAGCACTGTGTTAGTTTTCTTCTTTGTCTGGTGGGGGTTGGGTAGCCTCGTAATTTCTGTGTTAGTTTTCTTCTTTGTCTGGTGGGGGTTGGGTAGCCTAATAATTTCTGTGTTAGTTTTCTTCTTTGTCTGGTGGGGGTTGGGTAGCCTAATAATTTCTGTGTTAGTTTTCTTCTTTGTCTGGTGGGGGTTGGGTAGCCTCATAATTTCTGTGTTAGTTTTCTTCTTTGTCTGGTGGGGGTTGGGTAGCCTCATAATTTGTTATCAACAAGAAAAAAAGTGAATTCTAAATTTCGACCGAGGCCATTTATGTCCACTTTAGCATTACTGTCTTCCAATTAGGAAAAGCATGAACCCATTCATTCTGTTTTATTGCCAGATATCTTGGCGGTGTCTCATTCTTGGCATACCACAACATTTGAAAGAAAAGAAAGTGCACACCCGTGCAAACCATTCTCTCATAACCTTACTATCCAGGTAGTCCCAACAGTAAACTAAAAAGCTGTTACACCTACTGTAAATCTTGATAAGGGGCTGAAAATTACATGGTAAAAAGCCCAATATTGACGCACTATCAATTTCACAGTCTCCTAAGTTTCAGAACCATGTCAGATCAGCCATTTTGCTGAGACTAGATGTTCATATCTCTGACCCATTTATGCACAGTTGATATTTTAAAATTTGGAACTCTCTGAAAGTTCAATAAGCATTCAAAAGGAATTCAGTACAAGAGCTGTGATAAATGTGAGTGACTATGCTTAATTTTGTTAAGATCTAATGAGGTATCTGATCACTGCAGGTAAATTGGTAGCATACGTATATTTTTGGGCCAGTTTCATTTGTGCTGTTAAGATGTCATGGAATGATAAAGACCAGATTATCCAGAACTGGAAATACTCAAGGAACATCACACACACACACACACAGACATAAAATAAAGAACAAAGTAGGAAATATGTCTGAATCTGACATGTTTGACTTTTATTAAAGGTTCTTTAGAAATCTGGTTAAAACTTCTTCAGACAATATATATATATATATATATATATATATATATATATATATATTAGATAGAGAGAGAGAATGTGTTTTTGATCATGAAGAGGCCAAGCATTTGTTGAGAAAGCCAAGTCACGAACACACAGACACACGCACACACGTGTTAGTTTCGCAAATAACACGTGTAGTATTGTTTGTAACTATAGGCAAATGAGGACCCCAAGAAGCTATTTGTACTGACTTTCTTTTTATAAATTAAATTTTCTTTTACCAAGGCAACACGCACAGAGACTTCTCTTTCCATTTTTTATGCCTTTTTTTTTTTTTTTTTTTTTTTAGTTTCATTCACCGACCAGTATTTTAATGATTTGTGGTGTGGATGAAAAATAAATAGCATTTCGTAACCAACAAATAAATATTACTTAAGCAGAAAAATTACATGGAACTTTTTTTTCATTACTACTATTTAAAAGAACGAATAGGAAGCAGAGATAACCTAATAGATAGACACAAAAGTTAAAACTTGTCTGTTTTTCGTGGTTAAATGACATCGAATATCACCGATTTTTTTTTTAAAGTATCTGTAGAATGCACTAGATGCCCTGGCTTATTTGATTCGGTTAGCAATCCAGTTCCAAACCAACTATGGATGTCATGTTAAAAACAACTGCCACCCAGTTATTTCTGCTGTCGTTCTTTCTTTAGACTTCACGACTCACGGGTATTTTGAATGGCAGATTGATAGACGCAAAAAGGCAAGCAAGACCAATATGCCCCCCCCCCCAAAAAAAAACATATTTCTTGAGCGCTTTTTTTTTAGTCAGAATCGTGTTCACGGTGAAAGAAATTGAGTGACCTGTTGTATGCTAACCATGCAGGACCATAATGCTTTCAAAAATGTAACAAGGCCAAAAATACCAATTTTAGTGGCGAGGAAGAGTTTTAAAAATTTTGCACTAATTTTCCGAGAAGTGTGCGTGTGTGTAGGAACATATTGCTTTGAACTTCTGTCTGTCGAATACAAACCACTGTGATACCGATGACTAACTTATCACCTAAATCATGTGATTTAAAGTAGCAGGCGCGTGTCATTTTGGCACCATTTTGCTGGGTATACAAACCAAGTTATATGAAAGCACAAAGATCCTTACTAACCATTACACTTCACTACAGTACACAGCATATCCATTTCAACTTCTTAGTGAGATCAGGTTAAAAATAAAAAATAAAAACAAACGCCCTAAGTTTAACCACGCAACAACAAATAATAATAACCCGCAAAAACTTAATGAAAATATTTTTTTATAGCTAAAAATTAAAAAAAAGTATGTAATTTTTTATTCTACACATAGTCTGAGAAAAGTAAACAAATAGGTAAAAAAAACACTTATGCTCTACGTGGACAATTTTATTTTTAATTCTTTATAAATACAAAAAAAAAAAAAAAAAAAAAAAAAAATCTCTCTCTTCTTGCAATGGCATTTTTTAAAAATATTGGATATTCCCAATCAAATTAAAAACTTTTCTACGGTAAAGGGATCTTAAAGAGAAGTAATAATATGATAGGTTTGAACAACGTCATCAACAATAATTTTTTTCATTTTATTTTATTTTATTTATTTTTTTTAACCATCTCCATTAAGAGTAAGTGATCATGGCTCTCCACTGTTCTCTTTGAATGAATTACTATGACTTCTTGGGAAAGGTAGTGAAATAGTTGCCCTCGCCACAGTTTTGAATTCAAAATAGAAATAGTCCTTCTGCTAGAGACTGGCTGCCACCCAAAGCTAGAGAGCCCAATCTACCCTGCTATTTAACTGGGAGAGGATGTATGAATTCATAATTTTTCCAAATGATGTAAGTAAGAAAATGAATGCAAAAAAAAAAAAGCCTGAATTTGGATCGCTCGTTTCTCTTTTCCGCACCGAATGACAATAAAAACGTCAAAAAATAAATTTTAAATTAAATATAAAAAGTGGCTTATATTATGTCACGTGATAATTAAAGATGCTAAACTTCTTTTTAATGCTGCTACCAAAGTTAGTAGCATCAGTTTAACATACTAAAAAATCATGTAGAATAATTTAATAGTAAGTAGTTGCGAATATTAGATCATTCGACTGTCATTTTCAATTTTTTAGTCAATTAGTAAGAATAATCTTTTTTTTTTACTATATCAAATTTTTTAAAAAATTTTCTACATCAAATTTCGTTAAGCATTCATCTTCTTGTTCAATGTTTGACAATAATAATTTTTAACAGGAATACTTAGTTAAGAATTGTTTTTTTTCTACATTTTTTTCACTTCAAATTTGTCGCTTTTTTGTCCTTGGTGGGTGCCTATCGTTGTTTATTTTCCTGAGAAAACACTGGATTTTTATATGGAAATTGGATATAACAATGAATGTAGCGATGTCACTAGTTTTTCTTTAAAAGTAAATGATTAAATTAATTTCAGAATGGCAATTTTTTTTTTTTTAATTTCGTTTATTCTTTACTACAAGGTTCGAAAAACCTTTTCGGAGCCCTCATCAAAATTTGACATTCATCTTTTATTTTATTTTGAAACTCAAGAGAACAAAATGTTTAGAAAGACCATAAAAATGTCTCTTATTGTCTACTAGGAATGAAAAATCGTGTTTTGAATAAACAAATTGAAAATTTCACGGAACAATTTTTCTTCGAAATATATTTTCTATTTTAGAAAATTCTCATGACTTACCATAGTTGAAATAACAGAGGGTAAATTTATAAAAGAAAAGAAAAAAAAAATGACAATTCTATACCTGGTCTTATATTGCAAAAAAAAAAAAGACATATTCGATCTTTTTTTATCATATCGAATATGTCTTTTTTTAATTTTCTGAAGCTTAAAAATACTGTAAGGAAAATAACACGCCGAATACTTAAATTAAAAGAAAGATGATAGTAAGATATAAAAAAATAATAAAATAATATAATACTAGGAGTGTAATCATCTTTTTTTTCATAAAAAACGACAAACATGTTGTCTGCTAACAACAGCCTTTCCTTTAACTCCCCTAAAAACAAAAACATATTTGCATAAATGAAGATGTTATTTTTGATTTGATCAAAATTCAAAATGTTTCATCTTTTTTTTTTTTTTAAACTTTTTAATTAAATTTTTTATTCTTATTTTCTGCTCTTGAAAGGATTTCTAAGTAAGGATTATGAAATCCGGTAGCGTAGAAATGTAGATAAAAAAAAAGAAAAGGCAATCAGAAAACAAAGGCAATGTTGAACACGTGAAGATGGAGAGGGAGAGAGACAAAAAGATTACAGATGTTGGATGTAGTAGCAGTTCTCGGATTTAATAATCTTTCTCGTGTTAGAGAAAGGACTTTTAAAAACAGACACAAGAAGATACGAACAAGGTTACACAGTAAATAATTAGGAGAGGGGGAAATAAAGACTTAATTAAATTATAGCTAAAAAAAAGTTCTTTTGAAAACAGAACCGGTAAAAAGGGAAATTTGCAATTACATTCATTATTACAAAATAATTTAAAAAAATAACTAAAGAAACGGATTTTATTTTTGTAATTTGGAGGAAAAGGGAGATTTTAAAAAGCTTAGTCCAAAAAATAGGGAGTTGTATCGTAAACAAAGGTAGAATTCTCTTCAACAAAAAATAATACCAATTATTTTCTTTTTAAGTAGAGAAAACAAAAATATTTGATCTAAAATGGAGCATAGAGATTGTTTATTAATGTTTAACGGCCTAAAAAAAAAGGTATAGTGACTCACCCTTTTTTGGGGAAAGACAGCAAGAAATACGGTTTCTTTTACACTTATCACCGCTAAAGAAACGGTTTTTTCCTCTCTCTCTCTTTTTTTTTTTTTTTTTTTTTAAATAAACGTTACTTGGGAGAATTATTTATAATAAAATAGAGCATAGCAAAAACATTAATAAATATTGAAATATTGCTTTTATTGCAGATTCTTAAATGGTAAATTAGCAGAAAGGAAGATTTTTGCTTTGCGTGTTGAATTTCAGGCCACTGAACCGGCATTTCTTAATGTTCTTCAAATATAGTAAAACAAAAATGCTGTTTGTGTTTAATTTACTAACAACAAAGTGTTAAAGAAATACTTTTAACATTTGTTTTTGTTCTTTAAATAAAGTATAAATTTAAAGAAAGAAAAAAGATTGCTAGTGAAAAAAAAACCCTCTAAAAATGAACACTTTCAGTTGTAAACTCAAAAAAGCATCGTACTTGTCTCGTGTACAACTTCATGTGCGTTCATATCGGGGAGCGTGTGTTTCTAACAAACCGTAACGTTTTAAAAATCAATTTATTTTGGGTATTTATTTTTTGTTGCAGTTTTATTTTAGCACATTTTTTAAACTTTTGTCGGATTTAGGGAGCGAAATAAGAAAGATATTTTTTTTTACTTTAAAGATGTTTTTTTAATTTTTTAGTTACAAAAAATAAAACAATAAAACATGGAGTTTTATTTTAATCTTAAATTTATCAGCAGTTATAACATCTCACAGACGAAATCAAAACTAAACTAAAAATCGAACAAATTTTAAGAAGTTCAACTTCTTGTGTACAAACGTCTCTCTAAACCCGCCCCTTATTTGAAAGTGGGAATAAAAACAAATTAATGACAAACTAAACATCAAGCAGTAAAAAATGTATACTTTTTTTGTACTATCCTGAAAACAAGTCGAAACATAACGTGTGCAATTTGTAAAATAGTAAATTACCCTTGATTAACATTTAGTAAATTGAAATTGTATGTAAATGCTTTGTCTTTGAGTTTTAAAAGAATATTTTTAAAGTCTTCTGTAATAATGGTAATCTTTTCTTTTTTTAAGGAAAAAGAGGCGCTCATCCAGTTTGTATACAAACATAAACAGTCGATCTTGCGTAAAAGCTCATTTCACAAAAAAAAAAAAAAAAATGAAATGAAGCAAGCAATTGCGTAAATAAGTAAAAATAAAGAGGATGTGAAAGAGAAAATACAAGGTTCCAAGCACCAATTTCGTCATCAGTTAACCTTTAGGAAATAAATACATCTTTTTACTCTTCGCTCGTTTCTGATTGATCAGCCCTGTAAAGATCCGATACCCCCACGACGCACACTTGACACGTTAGGAACACAGTTCCACATGGCGTGTACAATGTACAGTTAAATGTGTCGATTTGATTTCTTGTGAATTTATATCTAAATTAGACTTCGTAAGAAAAAAAAAATTCATATATACCGGTAAAATCAGGAGACGTAATATATTTGTAACAAAGCATCACCTGTCAATCGACAACACGCAATAAATAAAAATTTAAAAGAGAAACAAAAAAGGAGAGCTTTAATCGTGAATTCATTCGGACATAGTTCGAACAACAAAAATGTAATTAATGACAAAACTCGATCAAAAATACGATTCAAAATTGTTATTTTTTAGTACAAACTGGAAAAAATGAGGAATGCAGTTTTTGAGTTGACCTAACGAGCAGTGCTAAAATAATGTTAAAACTCAAAAGGCCTGAGAAAGGGTTGTTTAGTAGTGATGAAATTTTTATATTTTGTTTTTGTTCATTCATTGTCTTACTTTCACAATAACAACGCTAATAAGACAAAAAATAAAATTAACCACTGTTTAAAAGTATAATTAAGAAAATTATTTACAACATTAAGACTAAAAAGGAAGGAAAAGTAACTCTTCATTCAAATACAAATTCAAGACAAGACGCATCGTTTTTAAATTTTCGGCGAATCTTCCCCACATTAAAATCAGGACAAAGGATAGACAGAAGCTATGGAAAAATGATGATAATAATAACAATAAATAGATAATAAAAATATTGTCTTAACACGATAAAAAACATTGAACCATACAGTAACAACGCTTTAAAAAAATCGACGTCGAAAAGCAAAAACAGTCATCATAAATAAACTTACCTGGGGGACAGTCGAAAATAAAGGTTATATATTAATGGTTGAAAAGAACGGATAAGAAGAGCAGGCAATAATATGGCCGAGGTTCGGTATCTGATATTGTGTCGAGATTGTCTGCTAGTGAGAATGACTGTTCGTGTCTCGTATACTTCGGCAGATAACAAAACCATGCGCCGTGTAACTCGATAGCACTCCTTATCATCAGTCAGGGAGGTTGATGCTTAAAGCTTCTAAAGATGATGAAAATGATGATAGTGTTGATGATAGTGATGCTGTTGCCGCCACTATTAACATTGCGACTACGACAGCGACGAGCACACCTTGTTCTTCATTTTCGACTGAAACACAAACATCGGAGTGCGTGCGAGTAATCGGGGTATGCAAATAGGCAGGTAAGGCAGATAAAAACAGGCAAGCGAAAATATATAGATGGACAATGATGATAAAGGAGTGAGAGTTAGACAGTAAAGACGTTAAAAATGTATCAATATTGCCTGATAGATAGTGGTAGACAGAACACACCAAAAAGAAAAAGAATATAACATTTAACATTAACAATAACATTCACGGTGATGAAATTACAAATAATGTAATTATAATTTGTGTACATGAGAGAGAAAATTACCTTCATCTTAAGACTTTTTTTTATGATATAAGCTCCATATGGATGTATATTGTTAATGGAAATCGGCGAACCGTGTTCGAATTTTAGACTTGTCTGTTGCATTCATTTTAAGGCATGAATCTACCTTTTCTTCTCACAGCTTAAATAACAGGTAGACTGGGCTATCTAGCCTTAGCTGGCAACCAGTCTAAGGCAGTGTTTTTCAATGTTTTTAAGCAACGGCACACCTAGGAGCAAATAATGAAAATATCACGGCACACTTAGCAAATTTTTAAAGGGTATACGTTTATTTTATGAAATAATAAAGCCATAGATTTTTAAAAAAATACGCATGTATGTGAACTTACTTTATTTCAATGTTTTTATTCAACTATTTGTGCAGCTTATTTAGTGAAATCTGTGCCTGGTGTTTTTTTTTTTTTTTTTTTTTTTTTTCGCAATTTCCTGATAATATTTCGCGGGACATTTAAGAGGAACGCGCTGCTCACTAAGTGTATCGCAGCATGGCGGTTAAAAATCACTGGCCTAGAAAGGGGAATATTCTGAATTTATAACCGTGGAGAAGGTAACGGCAAACCACTCCACTATCTTTTCGAAAAAGACATGACACCTTATCGATAATGAAAAAAAAAAAAAAAAAAAACCCAAAAAACAAAAACAAAAACAAAAACAAAAAAAACAAAAAAAAAATTAAGTCCCACCCCTAAAAAAAAAAGCCTTACAGTTTTATCTCAGTCTGACATGAGCTCACAAGTGTGAGAGACCTAATGAAGAAGTAAAGGTTTATCAGACGAACTTGCTAACTATTGATTCACGGCGCTATGCCCTAAGGACAGTCTTTATATATGAGCGCGTGGTCAAGTGGTTAGAACGTTTGCTTTCTGACCATGAAGCTTGGGTTCGAATTTCACCATGGTCAATTTTTCAGGACGGTGACTTCTTGATATTATAGGTCTAAATGAGGCGATTCCAGCGAGCGGCACCTGGAAACTCAAGTCTTATGAGTTAAATTGGGTAGACGGCTGTCTTTGAGGAGCCGTCGATGGTTGGGCTAACTCGTGACCGAGTGTTTGAGCGTCCTGGCTTTCTTCAGACCGTTGTCCATGGCGCTCTCTCCCAGAAACTGTGACTAAGGTCCGCTTAGCATAGCTGCAGTATAAACTACAAGTGGGCTCCGTGGATGTTGAACAAACACAAATGTGCCTGGTGTTTACAATGGGGATTAGCTAGCCGCCCCGGTACACAGGTATCCTAGAATACGAGTGGCCAGCCATTATATATATATATATATATATATATATATATATATATACATATATATATTTGCCTACCACGCATGCACGCAGACACGCCCACACGAGCGCGTTTCATATGCGTGTGAGGTGTATGTTTGTATGTGTGTAAACGTAAGTCTATATTACCGAAGAAAAGTGTCGAAACATGAACTGGTATATCAGGGTCTGACATCTTGTCTTTCATAACTGCTCAGTGGGCAAGGAGAGGAGAACTAATAAGCAGGGCCCGTCTTTACTTCATCTTTCATCTTTTTTCATCTCATACAAGATGGTAGTATTGAGTTATCAAGTAATCGGAGCAAGGAAGAATCCTTGTTGTTAAGTAACCTTCCAAAACTGGGCAATATTTACAAAATATAAAAAAAGATTACAGTTATTGGAATTATTTTGTTTCGATTGTCGACAAATGTTATTAGATGTCCAGTCCGTAAACGGCGAGGATAATCCAACAAGATCAACTTAATATAAAATATTAAGTGTTATATCTATACAGAAAGCTCAATGGATGTTATCCAGGGCAACATGATATTTATAAAGGAAAATTCAGCACGTCTTTTAAATTGGTTATAAATTATAATTCATTTCAATGAGCTAAATTAGCTCATTTCATCAGACCACGCAAATATTCGTTCCATTTGGTACAAAATTTTTTACCGGAATAAGCATTTCTTTTAAATGAGTTAATTTAGCTCATTGAAATGAATTATAATTTATAACCAATTTAAATGACGTGTTGAGTTTTCCTTTATATATATATATATATATATATATATATATATATATATATATATATATATATAATTTTAAACCCCAAAAGGATGAGCAAATAGATAAAATCCCAAAACCCGATCCTATTAATATTAATTTTATTAATATAAAAATTGATCAAGGTGGAGGGTTCGATGTAAATAGTATTATCTATCTATTTACAGAGCCAAATATGTAAAGTAATTAAAAAATTTCGAAATTTAATTTTGTTGGATGGCCATTTCAGCGAAAAAATTCTCGCTTCATGAGCAACGGTCGACCATTGCATTTTAATGCCACGTTTACGACGTTTCACTGGTTGTACGCTCCGGTCCTCTTCAGCTGCTAGGAATTTTGAACTGAAATAATGTAAATATTACCTCAGAAGTATAGACAAATACAATATTTATATATAAGAGCTTGTAGGAAAAAGTGTATTTAATCTAACATATTTCACTTTAACAAGCTTCTTCAGAGATTTTTTAAAGATTTTAAAGACGAATGATTAAAAAATTTAAAATTAAAAAAAAATCTAAACAGAGTATGTTGAATGAGGTTTGATTTTATTCGTCAGAGACGTGTCACGTGTAATAAAGCAATAGATGAATATTTTTAAATGTAGAGAAAAATCTTATGCCTGTTTATATGTGTGTGCCACGTGTAATAAAAGCAACATATGTTTATTTTAAATGTACGTGTATTAATCGAAAATAATGCATGTGTCAAGAGTATTTAAACTGTAGACGAATTAAATTGTGTTTATATGTCGGTAACGTTAGTATGTGTGTGAATGACAAAACGAATTTCCGTTCAAAATTGTAGTGAAATAATATATACAAGTATAAAGCAATGAAGGATTTTCTTTTTTAAAATAAAATACATGTATGAGAGAATCAAGAGCTTTCATAAAAGATTTCTTTTGTGCGCTTAATACAAAAACGAAGCATCGATAACAAATCAAATATTATACATGACAAAAAGACCACAAGTTTTAAAAATGAAAAAATACAAAACTTTGATGACGCAAAAAATTAGATAATGCAGAAAAATTGCGCCCATCTAATTTGTCAGGCAAAATAGGAAAGTCTCAACACGTTGGGAGTTTTGTGGTTAGAACTGGTCGGTGTTACGGGGTCTTTATTATGTTATTCCTTTGCAAAAAAGTTCAGTTCTTCTCTGGGAGCAACTCAAATGGATTACCCTCCTGGAACTTGTAATTGTCTTCTGTAGATTTTGCTGTCCGCTCGTTTTTCTTTCTCTGTAGTGATTCATATGGATTGTGGTGCAGTGGATATCGACTCGAAACGAGAAATCAGAGGGCCGAGTTCAATTCTAGTTGCATTCACTTACGCAGAAATACCCCTGGGAAAGGTATTAACCAGTTTCTTCTCTCTTCAACCATGGTTTAAATAACAGAATAGATTGGGTTTTATAGCCTTGGTTGGCAACCAATCTACCACAGGAAGTAATGTAGGTACCTCCACAAAATTGCTAAAAAAAAAAAAAAAAAAAAAAAAAGCAGTATAGTATGGTTAAAAAAGGTTCCAATCCAAACTTAATAAAACAATCCTTTTCCATCAAAATGTTTTAGGAAATCACAATGGAATTTTTAATTATTTAAAAAAATCTTTTAATCCCTTCTAATATTTTCGAAATTTTGTCATAAAATTTTCTTTTGATTTGAGTTAGCGGTTAAGCAAAAAAATGTTACGACTGTTTACAATGGAAAACGTAATGATTGCATCACCCACTTTTTTCGGTGACAAACACATTAATTTAGAAATTCTTGCAAAAATCAAACAATTGTCGGATTTTAATGAAACTTTCAGCACTCATTCACAAATGAATTAAATTATTTTTGGAATTATTATTTTTTAAAAATCTTGGTAAAAATATATTTTTTTACTTCTGTTACCCCACCTCCACGTAAATCCATGAAATTTTAATAAATTTTAATTGGCTGCAAACGATAACTTTATTAGTTAAACGCGGGACTCATTGGGAAATATAAATCATCTACTTTTTTTTATTTTAAATTTTACAACACTATCCGAAAATCTACTCCGAAAGTAAAAAATGCAATAAAACTCTGATATAATTTAATTTGATAAGCTTTTAATTGCTGGAATAAATAATAAAAATTAAGGACATTATAGTTTGAAGAAAAAAAATTCGATTACTAATAAAGTTTTAAAAGAATTTTCATTTTTTTATTATAATAATTTATAAAGTTTTAAAAATATTTTAAAAATCTTATAAAGAACTGTTGGGCTTACATTTTTAGTTAATAATTGATGGTTATATTGCCTATCGAAAATTGAAAAATTTAATGAGAATTGTTTTGCACCCATATTTTTAAAATAATTTAAACTTTTTCTATTGTGCATTTCATGTTTTTTTGTATGGTAATCTTTATGTGCAAATTAAAAGGTCAGAGTTTTCTCCCTAACACGAAAGAAAACGAGTACAATTTTGTTCCTTATGAACGCCATACATTTTTATGTCTAATCAAGAAGCTGTCAACACAATCTTGTTTACGACGCGTACAGATCAGAAAGTTAAAATTTGTGATTAAGAAATAGTTTTATTCTAAATTTCAAGCTATAAATAAGTAATATTTGTGTAAATCAGATTAATTTAACATAAAATTTGCTAATTTTCTAAAAATAATGTGTCACAGATGTATATTTTATTTTTGCAAGATTTTTAAAACCGGGAATTAACTTTTGTTTACAAAATGTGTCGATCGCTCAAAAATGACAGCAAATTCAAAAATTGAAAAAAAAAAATCTCAAACTTCTATATTCCAATCAATATAATTTCTGTTTGAAATAAACCAGAGTATTTTACTTACTGGAAATATTAAATTTAATCATTTATTTTTCAATTAAAACTAAAATAAAGGTTTCAAGAAAACTTTTTATTTTTAAAAATTCAATTTAAAAGTTAGTTATCGATAATGAGTGGAGGTACCTAAAAGCATTTGGGAAAAACCCAAAGTAAAATTGCACACCCACAAAAAGGGATTAAAACGACTTTGGAAAAAACCCAACTAAGAAAAATTCACAAGTCAGTGCAAAAAGCAAATTCTGAATCCTGATTGGATTAAAAACAGCAAATTCGCATATGACGTATTTTCACGCCTAGATGTGAAAAGGCCGCTGGAGCCGGCATCACGATAAGTTTCACTATTTAAACCACGTCACTCCACATCAAAGTCTGTCATATGGAAGCAGTAGCTGACAACATCTCACCATGGAAAGAAGAAACTTCAAGCTGACTCGTCCTCACTGCCAATTTTCTTTTTTTCTTTTTTACTCCACGCCAACCCGGACATAGGTCACGCCACAATTTCATTCAACCTTTTCTTCCAACATCCTTTTCTTCATTTTCACACCACGCCGCTAAAGAGGACAAAAGCAACAACCAAATGAACATGTTAGGTTTTACTACGTTATTTGTTTTGCCTTCTCTTTCTCTCAACCAGTCGCGACCTACTAAAAAGAAGAAGGAACAAAGACTTTACATTCCGCTACTACACAAACGTGAACTCTAAACTTCTGCGGACATTTTAGATACCTATATTACTACTACGAACAATTTTAACTACAAAACTGCATGCATTTTCTCAATGAACATTTATCTTTTCGTAAATATATTATAGTGTTCCGTTAACAAAATTTCACTTCTATTTCTTACACTTTTGTCATTCTGTAAATAAATATTTGCTTTGATGTACACACGAGGTAGTTTATCCTTTCACATTTCAACCTTCAACCGTCTGGGGACTTCGGATGTGTTTGGCACAAGGCCAATTCACCAAGCATAACCGAGACCCCTACAACTCCCTTTTGCGTTGACACTTTCCTATACCTTGAAATGTGGGTGCTTTCTACTTTGGCGCTTTCTGATCTTATCAACGGGTCGGTTTCTTTTTATAAGAAAATGGAGGGCTTTTAGTGACCATAATTCCAAAATTTACAAAGAAGTTGAAACCACGTTTTTGATCAGTAAATACAATATTTTTTTTTATTATTCAAGAATAAATCCGCAGTAATTAACAAGGAAGAATTAAATTTGGCGGTTCTTTAACTGCTAATTCTAAAAATATCAATATACACTCTTCTCAAAAGCACGTGTAAAATACAAACCTAGACGAACATAATATTTATTTACATCTTTTAAAGTAACTTTATTTTAGTAAATGTGTGTGTGTGTGTGTGTGTGTGTGTGTGTGTGTGTGTGTGTGTGTTTGTGTGTGTGTGTGTGTGTGCACACGTGTAAGTAATCTTCCAAAATTGGACAATATTTACAAAATATAAAGAAAGATTACAATTATGGGCGTTATTTTGTTTTGATTGTCGACAAAAATAATATAGATATATATATAATTTTTAATCTAGAAAAGGATGAGCAAATAGGTAAAATTCGAAAACCCGATCCTATTAATATTAATTTTATTAATATAAAAATTGATGAAGATGAAGGGCTCGATGTAAATAGTATTTAGAGAGCCAAATAAATAAAGTAATTAAAAAATTTCGAAATCTCTTAATTAGTTTTTATATATATACATATATATATATATATATATATATATATATATATATATGTGTGTGTGTGTGTGTGTGTACAAAACGAGATAGATTAAAACATTAAAACATTAAAATGGACACTGAGGTCAACACCTCGCGGCGATAGTCTATTTCATGCTTGAACGCAACCTTTAGGCCTGAAGATTGCTATATATATATATATATATATATATATATATATATATATATATATATAGAGAGAGAGAGAGAGAGAGAGAGAGAGAGAGAAAGAAAGGATGAGTAATAGATAGCGCTTCGGATTGAAGAATCCGAGAGTTGAGTTCGAGTTTCATTTGAATTCCTTACTTCCATTCACTTATTCTTCGTAAAGGCATGAATCCATCACTTCTCTCTCGGCTATTGGTAGATATCAGGACAGAATAACAAAATTATATAATTCAAAATATATCAACGTGAACAGAAAAAAAAAATATGGTTGACATTTTCTAAGTACAACCAATTTTATCCGAGATCTGACGAGTGAGAAATAATGAATCTCGAGTCGACCTTCAATAAATATTGTGAACCTATGCATATTAGTTTATTCGGAAAATAATGCCCGATTCTAGAATAAACCTCTTGTGTTATAAAATATTATTATAATAGTTTCACAAAAATTTATTACTCATTCCGATTGATTAAAGTGTCCTCTTTGTTGATTTATATCAATCTTTCAGAATTTAACTTAAAACATTATATAAAACTCATCTTGAACATGTTTAACGCTTTTCTGTCCCCGGGGTGGTTATCCTGGTCACGGGACCGTATATCTATTACTTCCACTCCACATTCTATTCCAGTCAACGTGCACCAGACCTAACTCAAACATTCTGGTCCCTCAACCTCCGACGTCGGGTTGAGATGTCTATTCGGTCTTAACCGAACTCAAGGGGTTGGCTGTAGGTCCCTGAGCATCCGTAGGTCAGTTAACCGGCTCATTGGTTTAAATCTGCTTTCTGCCCACGTTGTGATTATTAGATCCAGAAAGCAGAAGTGTTGTTCGTTCACGGTCGACTGAAAATGTAGACACGGCTGGGAGAGGCAGTGTTAACATTTAGAATACAGCAACAAGAAATAGAAAGAAAAAAAAGATGTCCGTAGAAAGCCGAACAAACAACTGTTCGATGGTTGCACTGTTACAAGAAAAGAATAGAAAAAGAAAACAGTTACAAAAGTAAAGGTTTTTTTTAGCATAATAATTCACACACTGGAGTCTAGACAGAGGGAGTGTGTGTGTGGTTCACTTGTTGTTAAATCGTCTCAGAAGATATATAACTCTTTTCAACAATGTTCTCCAGACTCTTTTGACTGAGTCAATTCTTCTCAAATAAAACGTTGGGACTACGGTGTCTTTCAAAGGTGCTGGTACAAACGACGAATCCTGCAATTCCGATGATGTCGGGCTAGTGACGACATTAAGTTTTATATACTCAGCAGTTTTTTAATGCGACTGCTGCAACGATAATATTTCTCAAAGTCCTTGTTTCTAACTCGTCCGCACACTTACTTCAGCGATTTGCGGGTAGGGGAAGATCCCGATCTCACATACGACCGTACGCTTCCACGGTCGTGGTTCGACTCTATCAGCAACCTTACTCCAGCGGGGGAAGGTGACTCAACCGTACGCTCACACGGTTCTGGTCTCGCTTGTCAATACACCCTCATCGGGGAGACCCTATGACACACAACCGTACGCTTCTACGGTCGTGAACCGGCTCTTACATTCTTCAGCATTACGACACGCTTATATAGGATACCCGGGGTTATAATTGTTGTAGAGGAGTTACCCACTTAATAATGGACTCTTCTTTGCTTATATTAACCGAGAGTTAATTACACTCGAGGACGTGTCTCGTGAGGACTCTCGTGTGGAGTGTGCAAGGGTGACAGAGATTCTGGTTCCCAGTACGACTTCAGTTCAGCGCAAGCTATTATGACTTTCCTCTTTATATCTCTTTTTATTTGTTTGTATTTCTTCTTGACGTAATATATGTTCTTGAACCTACCACCTTGTTGACTTATAACTTTATGGTCCCATACCGGGTCCATATCAATAATCCAGGCTATCCACGCGCTTATCAAAAGTGAACACGAGTGTTTATTGCTACAGCCAAAAATCATGTGACCTCCAAAGATACTTTTGCTTACTAAGCGCTATTTCAATTTCACTTGCAAAAATTTTTTTTCGTTCATTTCCACCGTTTTCCGATGACCCAAATAAAACGGCACTCAACTTACGCTAGATCATATTTCACCATTAGTAAACAAAATACATTTCGATGTTCAATTCTTTTTAGCAAAAATATTATTTCGTTCATTCCCATTGTCTTCTGATGACTCCAAATTAAAAGGGCATATCTAGTAGATCAAATTTCACCAGCAGTAAACATAACATGCTAGTTTATTTCACCGTTCAATTTAATATTGCCACGTTTTCTGGAAAATGAAAATCTGTTTAAAAAATTCTTAATAAAAATTAAAAAAAAAGAAACGAATTACATGACGTTTTGGCCGTTTCGGCCTTCTTCAGGTGCTAGGAATTTTGAACCTTTTAAACGTGTGTATGTGTTTGACTCTCTCTCTCTCTCTCTCTCTCTCTCTCTGTTACATTCCTCCCCTACCCGTCTATCATTTACTAGTAAATGACACTTGAGCTTCTATATCAACAAAGCAAAACAAAATAAAATAAAAAAAATACAAACCAAAAATAAATTCTCCCTTCAAGCATGCAAAAGTAAAGTCCTCAGTTATGCCCCATGTACATTTTCAAGTCCTTACGATATGTACATGCAATTTATATATATATATATATATATATATATATATATATATAAAGCAAATTCGATTTATTTCGTAAATCTGTTCTTCCGATTTTGCCTCGCCTTCACAACCAGCTTTGTCTAATCTTTTGTTGGTTCAGGTCCTTCCACATCAATATCGTGGACTCTTCTTCAGTATCTGTTAGAGGTCCCAATGCACTCTGGTCGCCCAAATTCCGTCAGAGACACTGATTGCTTTGGATAACAATACACTAGCTAATATCTCTACCTGACAATGATCTCTAATTCCCTTATTTTTCTAGTACACACAGATTATTACTACCTGTCACGTAAATTGGACTTACAGATCTACAGGTACCTAAGGCATAATTCTTGCATTTTTCTGCTTCTTCCCTTGTTAATAGCATAAACTGTGTCCTGGCTAGGTTTACGGTAACAAATTCCGTCTCTACCTTGTACCTAGCCACCGTTCTTATCTTCGGTTTTAGTTTTGGATAGGAGAGGGGAAGATTCATCACCTGATAAATTTCAGTAATGGAACCGACACTAGAACAAAATCTTCCAACAAGGTAGCACATCCCAAGGCACTATAATACTTCCATGGTGGGGTCTTCAGGCAATCTAAGATGATGGGGTAGTTTGGCTTGTATATCCAGTAGTACTTCCCTCAATCATTCTGAATTTATTACTCGGAGACAGGTGTCCCAGTGACAGCATGTCTAATTGTGCCCTCACATGCTCCAACAACACCGTTAAAGAGTGACTTGTTGGACGTACCTTATTCATTATAGCTAATAACTGAAAATATCTTTGCAAGAACCCCTTTAATTTTACTACTTTTATCACTTCTTTTTTTTAAAACCCTGTAGATTGGAAATCAACCAATTGATACTCCCTCTATTCTTAGCCAATTCCAGCCTGGTAACATTGAGTATAGATACTCTCTCTCTAACCATTGCTTGTTGTCTCTGTTTCACCACCTTTAATTCCGTCTTAATTACTCTCATTTCGCCTTCGGAGACTGAACCAAACAACACGTTTAACGCATTGCCCATTATAGGTAACCCTGCCCTCTTTTGCCTTGACCGTAATAACTTTATTCCTTTCAAATAGTAACCCTTCTATTGTCTCTCAAGTATTAGGGATTCCTGAGCTAAGGGGTCTAATATAAGGTGATATTCCGGGGTCTGCAAAGATTCTCCGGTGACTAGTATCCTGGCTATACCTATTTTGTCCACTGACCCAGTAACTTCTCATACGGCTGCAGGTCTATCACCAAAGTTATCAACCACTTTGATCTAGTTATGATCCCTTTGCTAGTCTTCTTAAATACAGTATTCTTACTGTCTTCCCAAGTATTAGCTAACACAATTAGCATCGTCAGTACCACGAGCCTCCTCTCGTCCATATCTGCAAGGAGATGGAGAGAATAGTTCGTCTTAATCATTCTCTGATTGTTTTGATCGGGTGGTTATACCTTAGAGCGATACGTCAAGCACCGTTCGCACCATCACCAGCGCAGTGCATGCATGGGGGCCCTTCCACACAATTCACCAACGCCTATGATAAATGCACTGTTGGTACCAGATCGTCACTCATTCAACACAACCGCCGTACTGGTTTTACTTAATCTTTGGGCTCGGGTTGCACCGCTCCCCTTAATCGCAATTTTAGTGGTAATTCCTCATTAACACTAGGTGCTTTTTCAGTCCGCCATTTGCTCTGCAATTGCGCTAACAAAATTTCATCCTCTTCTTCCCATTCACACAGTTCTTCTTCTCGAAGGTTAGGCTCAATCTCTTCATAAAGGTTCGGCTCAATCTCTTCATGAACATTATAAGTCCCAGAAATTCAGTTGTTCTTGTCCTTAAGGACACATGGCTCAGTGGATATAGACGTTGGTTAATTCTAGTGACTTGACCCAAAGAGTTGTAAGTTCAAGACCAGGCTACAGCAGTGGTGAACAAGTAGCTTAGAGAGTCCGGTTGGGGCGAAATAACTCATTACTACCAAAAGAGGCTTCACGCAAGAAATGAGAATGATATACCCCAGTGAGTGTAATAAAGGGTTCGGTTCGAAATTTCTAGCACCTGAAGAAGGCCGGAGCGTACAACGGCCGAAACGTCGTACAAATGGGAACAAAGATGAGTCAAATAGTTCGAATGATGTAAATAGTGTTGGTTTTAATTTATTTTCCTCTTCTTTACCGGAGAGTTACAGTTAACAGTTAATGTTAATACTAGGAAGCTTCACATTCAAAGAATCGTTTCTTACATTTGTTCCACTGGGCTTAAGATGGAAAGATATATTATAGACTGGCCAATGAAATGTCGATGCAACACAAAGTCGACACGACACGTAGTAAAGCTAACAACTCATTTAAATTTCCTGCTGGATCCGGTCTTGATCCCAGCATTCTCTAGTGAAACCGGAAGTCTTTACAATCATCATCATTATTGATGTTGATGTTGGTATAACATCCCTCCTCCTAAGGTAGTTTATTTTATTGATTAATTTGTAATTTTTCCAAATTACAAAATATATAATTGCAAATCAAAGTTTGTTTTGGCTACAGTCCAAGGCTGATAACACACCCACCTTGTGAAATCAAACAGATATTTTGGAGTTTGTATTTTTCATCCTCGCCTTGTTTTCTTCACAGTACTTTCTCTTGTAATATTATTTATTTGAAGATCATTATAATAATCACTAACTGGTTTCTTTCTTAAAAGTCTATTTTCAAAACCTGAAAATGAAATGTGTTTCTGATTTCTTTGGAAATTGCCTTGATTAGTTGTCACAATATACGACCTGTGCCTAGCGTCTGCTGACTTGATCGTTCCATCAATGTTCCAATATTTCTCTTATCTAATTTTATTCTAACTCTATCTACACATATGTAGGATGTGCGTTGTGGTACAGTGGATATCTGCTCGGAACGAGAAATCGGGGAGCCGAGTTCGAATTCCAGTTGAATCCATTGTATTCACTTACGCGCAAATACCCTTGGGAAAGGTATTAATCCGTCTCTTCCTGTCAGTTATGGGTTAAATAGCAGTACAGATTGGGTTCTATTGCCTTGGTCGGCAACCAGTCTACCGCAGAAAGCAATGACAACCTACTGCGGGATAATCTTCTGCCCAGTCAGTCATGTCTCTTTCGAGACATAATCGCCCAAGCGTGTATCACGTATGGCACTTAACTGATCTACACATTTCAGATTTAGGAAATTTTTGATACCATGGAATCTGTTAAAATTCTTTTCCATTAATGATTTTTGCCAGTTTGTCTCTTTCCTTTTATTTGTGTGAAATCATGCCATTTTGGTTATAACTTTTTTTAATGTAAAGCTAATGTGGTTCTTATGTTCCTTCTCATAATTAATTCTGTGAAACTGACAGAATTGTAGTGTGAATTGACGTATTCGGGTATGCCATTAATGTTTGAAATTTGTCTGATTGTTCCAAAACTCTCTTCGCTATTTTAGCATCACTCCATTTGTCTGAGGGTAATGTGGACACAGTATTATGTATTTAAATCCACAACTGTATGCAAAAGATTTGAAAGCCTAACTTCAGTCTTGTTTCCCATTATTACTGGCAAGTTCAATAGAAACGCAAGAAGAAATCTTTCAACATTCGCTTGTCATTGGATCAAGCTTTGCTATCTAAATTTATTTATAAAATGGAACTTTGTCAGTGTGTGTGTGTGTGTCCGTTACCTATAGACTCCGAAACAGCTGAACCGATTTTCTTGAAAATTTACACAGTTGTACTATAAGCGTCTGCGAGTGTCTTTAGCTAGGTTTTGTGTCGAGGTATCCCCGATAAATATCGAAAATCGATAATCGAAAAGGAGTGGTCTGATTTTAATCAAATTTGATACACTCATAGACAAAGACATAATAAACGATATTCAGAGGTTTCAAGGTTGCAGTTCTTACAATAGTGCAGAAAATCGATAATATATATATAAAAGGCAAGATGTTTGTGTGTGTATGTCAGTTTATCTGCCTCTATGTCTGTATTTTCTTCAGCACTTTTATTTTAGTTTTTACTTCAGGTTTGGCTCTAAGTAAGTATAATTGTAGTTCTTAGTCTCAGTCATGATACCATTTACCAAGAGGACTTATTTAGCCTTCAAAATTCAATTTTTTGATAAAAAAACTTATTTGATATCGATACCAGGAAATCAAAGTTTGACTTACATCCATTCATTTTTCTTTCAATCTATGGTTTCGCTTTAACTGGAAACAACTATTGCTGTTTAGTCTTTCGTGCTAACGTCCAAAGAGTCTGAGCTCCAGGACCATAGATTAGTTTTAAAGCTTTTATTACACCCTAGCAACGCCGGGCTATACTGCTAGTATCTATATATCTTGAGAAATAATCTATTGAAGCAATATATTGGTGACCATAGTGAGTGAAAATGCCTGTACCAGTACATTGCTATGGACCTTAAGGAAGATGTTTTTTTTAATCATTTCGCCCCAAGCAAAGTAGAACTGCCACTAGTGCGCAGGGGGGTTACATAATAGGCGAGTGATGAGAAAGAGGAACAAGTTACGGGAGTGTCAGAGAATGGGTAAGAAAAGGATGTGAAGAGGGTATGAAGAGGGCTGTACGAGAGTAGAGTGGAAAGGGCGTAGAACAAGATACAAAGGGTTGTCAGGAAAAAGATGCGAGTCAAGGAGATAAGAGATGGCAATTGAGATTGCGTTTAAATTCTTGGAGATTATAGCTGTCAAGGAAGCAAGTATACGGAAGAGAATTCTACAGGCGGGAAGTGCGAGCAAAGAAGCTGTAGAGTAGAAGTTGCAGTTACGTTTGATCGGTTTCACTGTAAAAAAGGTGGGGCCTAGCCGCTAGTCTAGTAGCTCGAGTAAATTCATGCAGAGGGAGCACCAAGGAGCTAAGCTCATCGGAGCAGAAGCCGTGAAAGTGTTTGTAGAAGAGACAGAGGAAATCTACATTACGTCGGTGAGAAAGTGACTGGAGTCGGGATCAGTTCAGTTATATTGCAGATTTTCCGTTGGATTTTGTCAAGAAGCCCTAGATGAATAGCAGGGTCACTCGACCAAATATGATAGCAGTATTCAATGCACAGGCGGATGGTAGATGTATATATGCGCAATATGGATTCAGACGAGAAAAACTTCCTGGCTCTACAAAGGGAACCAACCTCCCTAGCATCAGATTTTGCTATGGATTCAAGGTAGTCATTCCACTTGAGGTCGGCTGATAGAGGAGATGCAGTGTTTTGCTTTCAGGGGGACTAGCCTGACCCATTCTGATGGGAGGGGGTTGGAGCGTGTTGTCTATGGTGGTTAATGGATAGCAGCTTCGTTTTGGAAGCATTAAAATTTACGAGGCGTTTCTTACCCCAGTCCACCACAGATTGGAGTTTTTTTTTCAAAATCAGCAGCGAAGTTTGCTTTGTCAGCCCCGTAAGATTTCTTATCGAGGCGGGAGTAAATGGTTGTGTTGTCAGCATAGATGTCTACTTGGGATCTGATTAAATCAGGGAGATCGTTGATGAAGATTAGAAAACGCGTAGGATCTAGAATAGAGCCTTGAGGGACACCCGCGTTCGTATGATAATTTCTGGAAGCATGCCCATTCAATACTACCTTCATTAAGCGATTTGAAAAGAAAGGAAAGACTGGATTATGTCAAACAATCGTCCAGTTGTACCATAGCCCTGTAGCGTGCGTAGAAGGCCAGCATGCCAAACCCTTTTAAATGCTTTGGCGATATCTAGTGCAACGGCTCGAGTTTCGTCGTTTTTATCGAGAGCCTGGTACATATATATGTGATGGTCGTTAACATATCAGCAGTAGATTTGGTGAAGCGGAAACCATACTGTTTATCGAAGAAGAGGCCGTGGGCTGTGAGATGTTGAACCACTTCAGCATTGATAATAGCCTCGAGCACTTTACCAAAAATCGGTAGGAAGCTGATAGGGGTGTTAGAGGGGTGTGAGGGTTCTCCAGCGTTCTTAAATACAATTGTGTTATTTTTAATTTTTTCTGTTTTATTTGTTGGAAGGTGTATGTTACAAAACGAGCAATTTTTTTTAGATACCCCTTCAACTCTTGAGATATTTTAAGCTACCACACCGATACTTTCGGTCTTTCCCGGCATTTGTTTACTCCCAAGTGGCTATTATGAACTTTCTTTAAAATTTTTCGCGTATGACAATTCTGCTGTGAAACCAGAGTAAATTGTCATAAACTGACAATCCATTCCGATTTGGAAAATATGGCCTTCTTTTATTTTTCCTTCTTTGTGTGTCTGTCAATTTAGTGTGAAATCTTTTATTTCCTCTAATACAGTAGCCTGTTGAGTGGCTATTTATATTTCTTTTGGTTTTTTATCTAATGTTGGTCTGGTTCTTGCCACACAGTCTGTGTATATGACCACATCTTTGCTGGTATTACTATCCATGTCGGAGGAAGGACTTCTTCATAGTGTATCAGGGACAAATGAATTCGTTCTTTTTGTATGTTTTTTTTTAATTTTTTTTTTTTATCCTACCACAACCTTTCGGTCAGTTTATTCGACAGTCGTCTTCAAGTATACAATGTAAAAGTAGAAAAAAAAACAACTTTATTTTTAGAAAGTTTATAATGATGTAAGTTCTGTAGAATCCTCTGTGGCTTACCAAGCTTGACATTGCTGATGTGGTTTCTGGAGCAAGTAGTTTTTTTTATGGGTTTTGAATTCAGAATTGTCCTTCTCGGAGACTGGTTTCCAAGAGACAGATTCCTACTTTTCCAAAGTTATTTGAGAAAAAGTGAAAGCTACAATCGCGCTTGGAATTTGAACTCTCTACGCTAAGCCTACTTGCAAAACCAACGTGAACATGCATACTGACCCAAAATTACGTATGAGTTCCATAGTCTGAACAACTGTTGGAATATCAAATGGGGCGTCTCGGGGCGAGGAAAAGGGTTAGAGAGTTAGTCTGCTTGACCATTACTACCGAAATTTAGTAAAAACTTAACATAAGCTTATTTTTTGGGATGGAGTCTCGAGATGAAGTAATGGTCAACCATTACTACTGAATATTGATTTTATTTTTCACGAGGATTTTCATACGTGTCGTTTTGTGCTAAGCTAAGTTTAATAAAAAAAACTCTTGGAATATCAATGATTATGACATTTCAAATTATAGAAAGTGTCTATATTGAATTCTTTGCATTTACTTTACAAATACCCTTGGGAAAGGTATTAATCCGTCACTATCCTCCATTTATGGGTTAAATAACAGGACAGATTGGGTTCTGTAGCCTTGGCTGGCAATCATTTTACCACAGAAAGCAATGGCAACCTACTGTGGGATAATCTTTTTCCCAGTCAGTCATGTCTCATTCGAGACATGATCGCCCAAGCATGTATCACGTATGGCACTTAACTGACTGACTTTATCGCTGGAGAGTTTGTTTTTTTTTTTCATTAGTCGATAAAATAATTGAAAAGAAAAAAGTAGGGGAAAGAGAGAGAAAGAGAGAGAGAGAGAGAGAGAGAGAGAAAAGAATTGAAAAAGGGAAAAAAGGAACGCGTGATTGGCGTCGTCTGAGAGAAGCTGTGAAATACTTTAATGAAATGACAAGAAATGTAAGATAGATAGATAGATAGATAGATAGATAGATAGATAGATAGAAGAAGAGTTTTGAAAAGAGAAAGAAACCGGGGGAAAAGGACGATAAGAGGAAGAGAAAGAGGAAGAGGATATTTTAGATTAAGGAAAAAGATGAGGAGGAGAAATGTAAAGAGAGAGAGAGAGAGAGAGAGAGAGAGAGAGAGAAAAGAAAGTAGAGACAGTAGAGATGAATAAGAAATCTTATTATAGGGTGATGATGATGAAACTAGAGGAAGAGGAGAAGTCTGAAGAGGAGAAAAAGAAGCAAAAAAAAGATAAAGCAAAGGAAAATATGCAAGAAAGAAGAAGAAGAAGAAGAAGAAGAATGTGTGTTGAGAGCGAGAACCGTTTTTTAGGAGGGTTTTCTTTTCTCGAAGAAACTTTCGAACGTGGTCGGTGCAAACCTCAAGCAAGAATGACCCCCACTCTCGCACACCTTTGCTTTTCGGCAGCTGTCTGCCTTTAGCTCTGATCGTATAAATAGGCTGACGGAAATGGTCCATCCGCCTACTTCCAAAAAGAAAAAAAAGGGGGTATTTTAGAACCAAAGAAACCAATCAGAGACCAACATTAGCTAAATAAATCGTTTGAATTACAATAAAAAAATAAAATCTAGGCATTTATTTATTTTTTATACAAGTTCACAAGTATCGGGACCCCACATAATGGTCAAGCTCACTAAGTATGAGTATATATTATTGTTCTTGTTCTTTCTCCACGTAAATCATACGCACTGTGGGGTGCAAAAAAAAAACCTATCTACCCATTCAGTTATCATTTCATCCCACTTTTCGAAAGAAAGAGAAGATTTTTTAAAAATCACACGAAGATATGGCAGATTTTTACAGCAGATAAAAATCTCTTAGTTAAATCAAATATTTTTCATTTTAAAAATAACCCGTTTTCAGGGAAAGCATGTATTGTATTGTATTTTAAAAATGTTTTCGTTATTTTATTGATAAAAAAAAAAAAAGGAAATGCATAAATTATCTTAATTTGGAGAAATCCAGATTTTCCCCTGCATCTCTCAAAGAGTTGTTATAACTTGTGTCACAGACACTGGGGATACAAAAACAAGTAGGCCCACGCTCTTCTACTGAGCCACACTTACTCGGTTATCGGGTATTATTGGGATTGATGGAACTCGCTTTCTGAAGCAAACGGAAAATCGAATTTAATTTTCAGCACGTTTGTAAAAGTATCAAATAAAAAAAATTAAATAATAAATATTAATGATAATAAAATGAAAATCATTTATCAATAATTCTGTTGTTTTTGTTTAATTGAAAAATGACCAAGGAAATTCAGTAAAAAGAAGGATAGAGAGGGAGGTAGGAAGGAAGGGTGAGAAAAAGTAGAGAGTTTGCCTGCACTTTCTCTCTCTTCCCCTTCTCTCTTTGTCATCCAACCCTTGAAAGATTTGAATGAAAAAGCAGATGCGGTCACGTTGACCGGGACAAAAGAGCCTTTCTTTCTTTCTTTCTTTCTTTCTTTCTTTCTTTCTACAATCTTCAAGACTGCTATGTTTTTGTTTTTGTTTTTTGGTTGTTTTTTTCACAAATGTCAATATGAATTTTTTCTTTCTAATTCAATTTCTGCTCATTTTGACATTGCTTTTTCTATTCTTCTTTTTTTGTTCTTTACTAGAGCTAGGTGTTCGTGTTGAAGTGAATGAAAATAATTCAGTGAATTCATCTATAAAATAAGCCACGTGCTTCTTGGTATATCTGCGCGTTTATGTACAGTGTACATTGTACAATACATTTTCACCACCCGGACTTTCTCCATTCGTTTTAGCATCGGAGTTAAAGACCTCGTTCCGTATGTTCGGTGTACAATAGTACTTCCCCGATTATCTGTACAACGATTTTCCGGAATTCGAAAAACCAGGCCTCAAACGAAGAAAAAATTAAAAATCATCTGAACATTTTTCAATTACAAGAACTAAACCCATGCTAGTACTTCATCTCAGACAAGCATTTTGTAAATTTAGAAAACTATATTTTTAACTCTTGAAAACCAGTTCAATTAATCTTGGTTTAAAATTAATTTTTATAGATGAAAAAGCTTTGAAACTTTCATTTTTAACTTTAATTGAAAGCTAAAAATGATTAAATTTACTATTTCCAGTAAGCAAAATATTCTGCTGGTGTATTTCATACAGAAATTATATTTATTGGAATCGATTTTTCGTGGTCTTTTTTAAAAGAGCTGATTAGTGCCCCTTTTTTAGTCGTCTTAATTTTCTGTGTTAAAAAATCTTCCAAAAATAAAATATAACTTTCTGAAACCTTATTTGAGAAATATTAGCTGATTTAAAGTATAATTAATTTTGAAAAAAATATTTACTTAAGTTTAAAATAAAAAAGAGAAATGGATTTTTAAAACAAACGGTAGCAGTGATGACGTACTTTTGTTTTCGCTCGTCAATCAAGTAACAAGTGCCGAAAGATGTTGACGTGTTTAATGTTGTTCTATAGTGAATTTTATTTATCTGTATAAAAAAATGAAAACAATTCCAGTGTAAAAATTCATTATTCATAAAAAAAACAAAAAAAAAGAAAGAAAAGAAAATGAAGACAATACCTTCAGTAAATCTTCTTTATAAAGGCAATTAAAAGATTTTTTAATTAATGTCATAGTTTTATTTTACGATTCAGAACAGATTTTTGGTAAATGAGTAGTAATTTGATTTGAAAAAATAATGCTTTTGACTAATAAAAAAATCGGATAAAAATTTTAATTTCTTAAAATTTTGTGAAGCTAAGTGTGTGTGTGTGTGTGGGGGGGGGTTACATATGTAAAATATACCAACATTTTCTAAAAAAAAAAGTTTCGAAGTAACTTAATAATTCATTCGTGAATAAACCCTAAAAGTCTCATTAAAATCTGACAATTATTTGATTCTTGCAAGAATTTCCAAATTAATGTGTTTTTCACCGGAGAAAAAGCGCATAAACACTTAAAACAGTGGAACCTGCTGTATACGACCCTGTTTGTCAGCGACCATCTGGTATTAACGACCGTTTTTCTAAGCACAGACGATTTCCTAATGTTAATTAACCCCCAGTGACCTCCAGATTGCGACCAGCGACTAACATCAACGAGTGAAAATCACTGATCAAGCAATCGCTTAAAAAAATCATTTTGGCCGTACACTCCCAACTACTTTATTTCATTTTGCTTTGGAACAATTCCTCATTGTTTTATTATTGTAGAGTTGTATCAAACAATGTACATTTCAACAGGTAATAAGATTTTGTTGAAATGTAATATTGCCTGAGTTCACCTCACGGTCAAACGTAATCTGTTTTGTATTGCATGTATTGAATTCTGTATTGCGTTTGAATTTGTTGCAATCTCTGTATCGACTTGGATAAATTTAGGGATGGGGGAAAATGACACCTATGTCATTTCCTTAATGATTATTTCTTTCATATCTTTATTTTTTCTGTTATTTTTTATATATATATAATCATCTCATCCCAAGCAAAGCATTCTACTGCCACTGTTGCGCAGGGGGTTACATAGGGGAAAGTGATGAGAAAGAGGGGTTAGTTATAGAAAATGTCAGAAGGAGGGTAATAGACGGATGAGGATACCGAGGATGGGGGTGGAGTAGATGAAAAAAGAGCTTGTGTGAATGGATGCGAGTTAGTGTGATAGAAGATGTCTATTGACCTTCCATTTAAATTCCTGGAGATTGTAGCTGTCGAGGAAGCAAGTATATGGAAGGGAATTCCACATTCATAAAATAATGTGAAAATTTTTATACATTTTTTAATGTCAATCAAATGAAAGAGAAATAATAAAACTAGAATTTTAAAGTTTAAATCAATTATGAAAATCATGTAAAATATTTAAAAATTTATATAAATATACATACAATGTAATTTTTATTTGCATAAGGATAACAAAAATTATCAAAAAAAAAAAAATAGAAATCTTGAAGGATCGTGATATTTCATTTTATCTTTCGATTTTTAATTTTCAAATTAAAGCACCTATGGGAAAATTAACTTCTGCCATATAAGTCGTCGCAAGAGGAACAAAGAACAAGAGGCAAATGTACAGTATAAAGTTATAAATCGTACATCCGTCATCTGGAGTAGGTTAAAAACGTCTTCTCAGTTATCTTATTCTTATTTTTTCTACTCTGTTTGTATTTGGAGGTGCGTTGTGGAATAGTGGATATCGGAACGAAAAATCGGGGAACCGAGTTCGAATTCCAATTGAATTCCTTGCATTCACTTACGCGCAAATATCCTTAGGAAAGGTATTAATCCGTCTCTTCCTCCCAGTTATGGGTTAAATAACAGGACAGATTGGGCTCTATAGCCTTGGCTGGCAATCAGTCTACCGCAGAAAGCAATGGCAACCTACTGCGGGATAATCTTCTGCCCAGTTAGTCATGTCTCTTTCGAGACATGATCGCCCAAGCGTGTTTCACGTGGTACTTTAACTGACTGTTTCTATCTGGGTCTCTCTCTCTCTCTCTGTTTACCCCGATCGCTGTCAGTTTTTTTTGTATGTTTTGTTTATTTTTTCCATATATTATCGCAGATTCTTTTACTATCACTCACTTCTAAAAAAAAAAAAAAAGATTGAAACCGGCGCGAATTTTTCCAACCTAATGGCTAGTACTAGTACTAGTACAGTTAATGGCTAGTACTAGTACTAGTACAGTTAATGGCTAGTGCTAGTACTAGTACAGTCATGAAAAGGAAAGCAATAACTGACTTTTTTAAGCCCACACCATTGTGAATAAATAAGTTTCGTCTCATTGACCGTTGTAAATACGTTTTTGATATTTAGAGAAAAAGTTTAAAATTAATTATGCTGGATAAATTTCTTCTAAGTTAGGTTCTTATGTTCTCATTCATTTATTACCAGATTCTTCTTCTTCTTCTATGTGCCCTGTCCCTTCAGGACGTAGGCGATCATGGATCTCCACGTCTCCCTATCCCTTGTGGCTCTTAGTATGTTTGCTCCTGGTAACCCCCGTTCCGTCATCCACCTGATCAGACCCTGCAAATATGTTATCCGCTGCCTTCCTCTGTCTCTCCTTCCTTCTATCTGTCCAGTCAGTATCAGGTTCTCCAGGCTCTCCTTCCTCATTGCATGTCCCAGGAACTTCAGTTGTCTCTTCCTGATGCTCAGCATCAATTTCCTTTTTGTTGCCATTCTTTCTAACACTTCTTCGTTGCTTGTATGCTCAGTCCACGATATCCGTAGCATCCTTCTGTAGAACCACATTTCGGCCGCTTCTAGTTTTGTCCTTATTTTCGATGATATTGTCCAGCATTCACAGCCGTACTGAAGAACTGACATCACGTAGCAGTCTAGCACTCTTTTCTTCGTTTCTATTGAGATCTTCCTGTGTGTTAGTATTTTGCTCATCTTCTGGAACGCGTCCTTTGCCATGCCAATTCGCCTTCGGATCTCCGTGTCGCACTTTCCATCTCCTGTTAGAACACTTCCTAGGTACTTAAATTCTTGGCCTTGTTTGATTCTGTTACCCCCCACCTGTATTTGACATTTTGGGTTGTATCTTTTGCTGATGACCATGCACTCAGTTTTCTATGGTAAAATTCTAATATGTACATTCTGGTGAGTGGAATATATATTCCTGGCGTAAATAGGTCATCACTATGAGTCTTTAACGAGCGACCACCTGTAGTTTTTTATGACAGTAATGGTCGCATACGACAGGTTCCATCAACCACTGACGCAAAAAAAAAAAAAATGAAAATAAAATAAATAAATAAATAAAAAAGATTTTTATTCAAAATTTCGAACGTCCTAGAAAGTATTAAAAAATTAATAAAAAAAAAAATATATACTTTGGTCTTTCCTCTTAATAACAAACAACATATAAACTTTGATAAAACTTTGATTTTATTAAATTTGGGTTTATTTCATCATAGTTTGTTTTCTTCAGAGAAAAAGTAGAGATACCTAAATTAATTCCTGTCCATTTCCTCGTCGTTTTCATACAAAAAACATATATTTGAATTGTCACAGTGATCGTTACTTTCCACAAGCCATGATGGTCTGGGTCCTGAAGGGACATGGTATTAAAAAATTAGCCTGTTCTTTAAAAAAGGGGGGGGCGTTGGGAGCAGTGACGTGCAGAGGTTTGATGATGCTTAGTGATGTCCGGGGACGACTCCTTCATTGTATGCCACTCATTGGGGGCAAGGGGGCCTAATACTGAGAAATGTGAAGAAGGAAGATATTTTAAATATGTAAAAACAGATGAAACATGAAATAAACACTTTATTTAAAGTAAATATAGACTAAATGTTCATTTCACTCTTTTACTGCATGCCCTCCCGATATGGATACCCGACCCGGGACCGTTGCACTCTCTGCCGCTTATTATGGTCACTTTGGGACAGGCTCGTTTAGATAACAAAAATCGGCTGGTAACATTATAAACATTGGAACAATTTACACATTCATTACTATAAACTACTTTATTAAAGATAACTGGGAACTTATAATAAGCGAGTGATGTTTAGTTAATAATAAATGGTTATTGTCATAAAAATCAGTCAGTACAAAACAAGGACTGATTTTGATAATAACCGTTAGATATCATTATCTATTAATATCTGTTATTAAGATAAACAGATTTCTTTGGATATCAAATGCAAGCGAGACGTATTCCAAATTGATTATTTAAAGCATTTTAACGAAAAAGATCCTGACAAATGTTTTGTTTCCTTATTTTTAAGGTATTTCCTGGGTAGGTAAATTTCCAAGGGAGGTCGGCTTTCTGGATAGGTATGTATAATAAAAACCAAAACAAAACAAAAAAACAAAAAAACAAAAACAAAAAAACAACAACAAAAATACACAAAACAAAACCAAAAACCAAAAACGCTCAGACTGTGTCTCATGTGGTTTCATTTACTGTAAACTGAAATAGCAAGAGAACTTTGTCTAAGCAAATGATAATGGGGTCCTATTTTGGGAAAGAAATTGTTTCTCCTGCTTTGCCGTTACACCTTCGTTTCTTTTTTTTTTCCGTTTTTTCTTTCAGTGTTTTTACTGTTTGTTTTTTGTTTTTTTTCTTATATTCACTCTCAATCCGCCATACGCAAAACGTCCCGATCCCACCTACCGTCTTTTGAAGACTTTTCAGAAAAGAAGATTAAGAATCGAGTTGATGGGAAGATATGGGCGTTGGTTGGCGTAGTCAGTTGATGAATGAAGGACCGACCAGGAAGCAAGCGTTAAAAAGAACTTACACAGATATATTTACCCAAAAATGTCCTTCATCCAACAGAGATCCACATTCTTCTCTGGTTGTCGTTTCATGATGTTTTTGTTTTTGAAAAACAAGAATGGTAAAATAAAGAGAAAATTTCTTTTTAAAATATTTGGTCGATATTTTCTTGTTTATGCTTGTCGAAAATATAACCCACCTACTTTAGACTAAAAGAATATAGAATTACATATTCCTTATTGTAGAGTTTTAAAAACTTCTCGGTGACGCGGAGTCCTTGAGCAGCATAATGATTTATAGATAAAAGTTATATATTAGGAAAATCATATTTTCCTGGTGCGAGTCTAAGCAAGCTGGTTCTTTTTTATTGCTTTTATTGATAAAAGTTATATATTAGGAAAATTATATATAAATCATATTTTCCTGGAGCAGGTCCTAACTGACTACAGTTCTTTTTTTTTTTTATTGCTTTTATTGATAAAAGTTATATATTAGGAAAATTATATATAAATCATATTTTCCTGGGGCAGGTCTAACTGACTACAGTTCTTTTTTATTGCTTTTATTGATAAAAGTTATATATTAGGAAAATTATATATAAATCATATTTTCCCTGGGGCAGGTCCTAACTGACTACAGTTCTTTTTTTATTGCTTTTATTGATAAAAGTTATATATTAGGAAAATTATATATAAATCATATTTTCCTGGGGCAGGTCTAACTGACTACAGTTCTTTTTTTTTATTGCTTTTATTGATAAAAGTTATATGATAAGAAAATTATATATAAATCATATTTTCCTGGGGCAGGTCTAACTGACTACAGTTCTTTTTTTTTTTATTGCTTTTATTGATAAAAGTTATATATTAGGAAAGTTATATATAAATCATATTTTCCTGGTGCAGGTCTAACTGACTACAATTCTTTTTTTTATTGCTTTTATTGATAAAAGTTATATATTAGGAAAATTATATATAAATCATATTTTCCTGGGGCGGGTCTAACTGACTACAGTTCTTTTTTTTTTATTGCTTTTATTGATAAAAGTTATATATTAGGAAAGTTATATATAAATCATATTTTCCTGGTGCAGGTCTAACTGACTACAATTCTTTTTTTTTATTGCTTTTATTGATAAAAGTTATATATTAGGAAAATTATATATAAATCATATTTTCCTGGGGCAGGTCTAACTGACTACAGTTCTTTTTTTTTATTGCTTTTATTGATAAAAGTTATATATTGAGAGAAAATTATATATAAATCATATTTTCCTGGGGCAGGTCTGGCAGCCTACAGTTCTTTTTTTTTTTTATTACTTTTATTGATAAAAGTTATATATTAGGAAAATTATATATAAATCATATTTTCCTGGGGCAGGTCTAACTGACTACAGTTCTTTTTTTTATTGCTTTTATTGATAAAAGTTATATATTAGGAAAGTTATATATAAATCATATTTTCCTGGTGCAGGTCTAACTGACTACAATTCTTTTTTTTATTGCTTTTATTGATAAAAGTTATATAATGAAAAGTATATAAATCATATTTTCCTGGGGCAGGTCTAACTGACTACAGTTCTTTTTTTTATTGCTTTTATTAATCAAAGTTATATTAGAAGTTATATATAAATCATATTTTCCTGGTGCAGGTCCTAACTGGCTACAATTCTTTTTTTTTTATTACTTTTTATTGATAAAAGTTATATATTAGGAAAATTATATATAAATCATATTTTCCTGGGGCAGGTCTAACTGACTACAGTTCTTTTTTTATTGCTTTTATTGATAAAAGTTATATATTAGGGAAAATTATATATAAATCATATTTTCCTGGGGCAGGTCTAACTGACTACAGTTCTTTTTTTTTTTTATTGCTTTTATTGATAAAAGTTATATAATGAGAAAATTATATATAAATCATATTTTCCTGGGGCAGGTCTAACTGACTACAGTTCTTTTTTTTTTATTGCTTTTATTGATAAAAGTTATATATTAGGAAAATTATATATAAATCATATTTTCCTGGGGCAGGTCTAACTGACTACAGTTCTTTTTTTTTATTGCTTTTATTGATAAAAGTTATATATTAGGAAAATTATATATAAATCATATTTTCCTGGGGCAGGTCTAATGACTACAGTTCTTTTTTTTTTATTGCTTTTATTGATAAAAGTTATATATTAGGAAAGTTATATATAAATCATATTTTCCTGGGGCAGGTCTAATAACTTATTACAATTCTTTTTTATTGCTTTTATTGATAAAAGTTATATATTAGGAAAATTATATATAAATCATATTTTCCTAGGGCAGGTCTAACTGACTACAGTTCTTTTTTTTTTATTGCTTTTATTGATAAAAGTTATATATTAGGAAAATTATATATAAATCATATTTTCCTGAGGCGGGTCTAACTGACTACAGTTCTTTTTTTTTTTTGTTGCTTTTATTGATAAAAGTTATATATTAGGAAAGTTATATATAAATCATATTTTCCTGGTGCAGGTCTAACTGACTACAATTCTTTTTTTTTTATTGCTTTTATTGATAAAAGTTATATATTAGGAAAATTATATATAAATCATATTTTCCTGGGGCGGGTCTAACTGACTACAGTTCTTTTTTTTTATTGCTTTTATTGATAAAAGTTATATATTAGGAAAATTATATATAAATCATATTTTCCTGGGGCGGGTCTAACTGACTACAGTTCTTTTTTTTTATTGCTTTTATTGATAAAAGTTATATATTAGGAAAATTATATATAAATCATATTTTCCTGGGGCGGGTCTAACTGACTACAGTTCTTTTTTTTTATTGCTTTTATTGATAAAAGTTACATATTAGGAAAGTTATATATAAATCATATTTTCCTGGTGCAGGTCGAACTGACTACAATTCTTTTTTTTTATTGCTTTTATTGATAAAAGTTATATATTAGGAAAATTATATATAAATCATATTTTCCTGGGGCGGGTCTAACTGACTACAGTTCTTTTTTTTTATTGCTTTTATTGATAAAAGTTATATATTAGGAAAATTATATATAAATCATATTTTCCTGGGGCGGGTCTAACTGACTACAGTTCTTTTTTTTTATTGCTTTTATTGATAAAAGTTATATATTAGGAAAGTTATATATAAATCATATTTTCCTGGTGCAGGTCTAACTGACTACAATTCTTTTTTTTTTATTGCTTTTATTGATAAAAGTTATATATTAGGAAAATTATATATAAATCATATTTTCCTGGGGCGGGTCTAACTGACTACAGTTCTTTTTTTTTATTGCTTTTATTGATAAAAGTTATATATTAGGAAAATTATATATAAATCATATTTTCCTGGGGCGGGTCTAACTGACTACAGTTCTTTTTTTTTATTGCTTTTATTGATAAAAGTTATATATTAGGAAAATTATATATAAATCATATTTTCCTGGGGCGGGTCTAACTGACTACAGTTCTTTTTTTTTATTGCTTTTATTGATAAAAGTTACATATTAGGAAAGTTATATATAAATCATATTTTCCTGGTGCAGGTCTAACTGACTACAATTCTTTTTTTTTATTGCTTTTATTGATAAAAGTTATATATTAGGAAAATTATATATAAATCATATTTTCCTGGGGCGGGTCTAACTGACTACAGTTCTTTTTTTTCATTGCTTTTATTGATAAAAGTTATATATTAGGAAAATTATATATAAATCATGTTTTCCTGGGGCGGGTCTAACTGACTACAGTTCTTTTTTTTTATTGCTTTTATTGATAAAAGTTATATATTAGGAAAATTATATATAAATCATATTTTCCTGGGGCGGGTCTAACTGACTACAGTTCTTTTTTTTTATTGCTTTTATTGATAAAAGTATATATTAGGAAAATTATATATAAATCATATTTTCCTGGGGCGGGTCTAACTGACTACAGTTCTTTTTTTTTATTGCTTTTATTGATAAAAGTTATATATTAGGAAAGTTATATATAAATCATATTTTCCTGGTGCAGGTCTAACTGACTACAATTCTTTTTTTTTTATTGCTTTTATTGATAAAAGTTATATATTAGGAAAATTATATATAAATCATATTTTCCTGGGGCGGGTCTAACTGACTACAGTTCTTTTTTTTTATTGCTTTTATTGATAAAAGTTATATATTAGGAAAGTTATATATAAATCATATTTTCCTGGTGCAGGTCTAACTGACTACAATTCTTTTTTTTTTATTGCTTTTATTGATAAAAGTTATATATTAGGAAAATTATATATAAATCATATTTTCCTGGGGCGGGTCTAACTGACTACAGTTCTTTTTTTTTTTGTTGCTTTTATTGATAAAAGTTATATATTAGGAAAGTTATATATAAATCATATTTTCCTGGTGCAGGTCTAACTGACTACAATTCTTTTTTTTTTATTGCTTTTATTGATAAAAGTTATATATTAGGAAAATTATATATAAATCATATTTTCCTGGGGCGGGTCTAACTGACTACAGTTCTTTGTTTTTTGTTGCTTTTATTGATAAAAGTTATATATTAGGAAAGTTATATATAAATCATATTTTCCTGGTGCAGGTCTAACTGACTACAATTCTTTTTTTTTTATTGCTTTTATTGATAAAAGTTATATATTAGGAAAATTATATATAAATCATATTTTCCTGGGGCGGGTCTAACTGACTACAGTTCTTTGTTTTTTGTTGCTTTTATTGATAAAAGTTATATATTAGGAAAGTTATATATAAATCATATTTTCCTGGTGCAGGTCTAACTGACTACAATTCTTTTTTTT
The DNA here is from genome assembly GCA_037127315.1 of Ascarosepion bandense. Taxonomy (NCBI): domain Eukaryota; kingdom Metazoa; phylum Mollusca; class Cephalopoda; order Sepiida; family Sepiidae; genus Ascarosepion; species Ascarosepion bandense. The sequence goes on from JBBBDQ010000406.1 coordinate 418,538, forward strand.
TATTGCTTTTATTGATAAAAGTTATATATTAGGAAAATTATATATAAATCATATTTTCCTGGTGCGGGTCTAACTGACTACCATTCTTAGTTTCCTGCGTGGCAGCCACGCATTTATCAGACGGTCGGCGAACATATAAAATATTCACGCGTTTTATTCTTATTATGTACGCATATTATACATTTTATTTTTTATTTTTTATTTTTTTTAATCATCTCACCCCATGCAAGGCATTCCACTGCCACTATTGCGCATGGGGCTACATAGGGGAAGGTAAAGAGAAGGAGTGGTTAGACATAGGGAATGTCAGGAGGAAGGTGACAGATAAGTAAGGATAGCGCGGATGAGGGTTGGGCAGATGGGAAGAGTGTTTGATAGAATGGGAGCAGGTTAGTGTGTTAGGAGGTGTCTATTGACCTTACATTTAAACTCCTGGAGATTGTAGCCGTCGGGGAAGCAATCGTGTGGAAGAGAATTCCAAAGTCGAGAAGTGCGAGGAATGAAACTGTTGGAGTAGAAGTTACGGCTGCATTTTATCGGTTTCACTGTAAAAGGGTGGGATCTAGTTGCTAATCTAGTATCTCGTTCAAATTCGTATTTAGGGGGCACCAGTGATCTAAGTTCATCGGAGCAGAAGCCGTGAAAGTATTTATAGAAGAGACACAGGGAAGCCACGTCGCGCCGGTAGGAGAGAGACTGCAGGCGGTCTGCCAAGTCGGTATCTATCACATTATAGACCCTCCTCTGAACCTTATCGAGAAGCCCGAGGAGAACAGCAGGGACACCCGACCAGATATGGCAGCAGTATTCAATGCACGGGCGGATGGTAGATTTATAAATGTGCAGGATAGATTTAGACGGAAAAAACTTTCCGGGCCCTACACAGAGAACCGACTTTCATAGCAGCGGATTTAGCAATGGATTCGATATAGTCATTTCATTTGAGGTCCGCTGAAAGTGTGAGACCAAGGAGGCGTACTCTCTGGGAGGCAAGTCTGGTCCATGCTAATGGGAGGTAGGTGAGATTGTCGATGATGGTTAATTGAGAGTAGCTTCGTTTTAGAAGCATTAAAATTTAAAATTTATGCACATTTATAAATCTACCATTCGTCTTTGAATTGAAAACTGTTGCCATATCTGGTCGGATGCTCTTGCTATTCAGCATGAGGTTTTCGACAAAATCCAAAAGAGGATTTGCAGTGTAATCGATCCTTACTTGGCAGCCCGTCTCCGGTTATTTGCTCACTGACGTGACGTGGCTTCCCTCTGTCTTTTCTACAAATATTTTCATGGCAACTGCTTTGAGGAGCTTTTTTTCCCTGGTTTCCCGATCACATGTATTTATGCTTTCTACTAGATTGACATCAAGATCCCACCTTTTTACTGTTGAAATAGCTAAATGTAACCGTCGCTTCTATTCTAACAGTTTCTTTTCTTGCACTTTTCGTTTGTGGAACTTCCTTCCGTTTATTGCTTCCCTGATAACTACAATCTTCAAAAGTTTAAGTGCAACATCGATTGCCATTTTCTATCTCCTCGATTCTCATCCATCTCTTATTCTTTCTTCGACATCCCCTGTACCTTGTTTTTTTTTCTTTCGCTATAACCCCCATGCGCACCAGTGGCAGTTCTTCCTTGTTTGAAGTGAAAAAGAAAATGTGGTGAAATATATTCAATATGGGTTATTTCTTTTGCATGATGATATCTTTTAAATTTTTTTATCTTTTCTTGCAATGTATTTTGTTATTTTTTTCCGAGACGGTCAAAAAATAGAATAAAATATGAACATTAGACAGTTTATTCACAATTTTGATTTTGAGTTATTTGGTTGAAACAAAGTTCCAAACACATCATTTCGTTGAAATTGATGATTTATATGCATATTCTGAAAGGTAACATTTCACCACATCTTTCTTGATTATTTGTCAGGGGATTATGAATTTGAAATGCTTTTAAAAGTGAAAAAAAAAAAAAAAAAAAAAAAAAAAAAAGGAAATAAAATTAATTCTGATCATTTGATGCTCTTTTAATTCCAAAAATCAACATAAATAAAAAAACAAAAAAACAAAAGAAAAAACAAACAAACAAAAACAACAAAAACAACAAAAAAAAACAAAAAACAAAAACCTGTAAAACAACACCAACAATAAAGTCAGTGCCGTTTATAATGATGGTGTCACAGACTACTGCTAAGAAGTGACTAATTCGCAAGGTTCGAGAGTAGAAATTTTAGTCTGGGAAATCGAGAACGTTCTGTCAGGCCTGCAGACATTGACGATGATCAAATCGAAACGTTGATTAAAAATAATCCAAGTCATTTAACACGAACATCGCAAATTCATTGATTCGTTTTCTACGGCTTATTAACCCTTTGTTGGGTTACTTAAAGCCAGAAAATATTTTTAGATTCTAAGATTCTTTTAAGAGAAGAGGTGAGTTTCTATATTTCCCAATGGTATTTAGGCGTAAGGGAATATAATTAAGCCATCGGGCATTAGAAATTAACAATTCCAAGCCGTTATCCATTATGCCACTTGCACATCTAATCTTACATGTGATCACCTATCTAGATAATAACCAGGCTCGATGTTGTTTAACTTTGGTGACTGTACGGGAGTCGGTGTTTCAACGTAATATGTCCGTAAGCAAGACAACACAGATACTCTACATATCTCATATAAGCTTTTAAAGCATTTGAAAAGCACATAGAATCGTGAAAGGCTGCAATGATTGGGTGGCTTATGATTAGAAGGAAACATTTTAATGGATTCTCTACTTAAATATCGCAAAATGACCCATTAATAATACGATCACGAACGATTTTTGAGGGGATGAAAAAATGGATTGTTTGCAACAATGCGAGTCGAAAAAATTCACGAGGTATATAAAATAGACCACTCCATCCTTAAGCATTCCAAAGCACGGTCTATATTCGAGGAAGGTGATGCTGCGTTTCTGGTAGGATTTGAAGGGGATTGTGTATTACAAATCACACACTGAATTTAAGTGGATATCGACGTGAAACAAGAATTTAGAGAGCCGAGTTCGAATTCCATTTGAATTCATTGCATTCACTTACGCGCAAATACCCCTGGGAAACGTATTAATCTCTCGCTTCTCTCTCCATCTAAGGGTTAAACAGCAGGACAGATTGGGTTTTATAGCCTTGGTTGTCATTCAGTCTACCGCAGAAAGTAATGGCAATCTAATGCGAAAAAAATTTTCTGCCCAGTCAGTCATGTCTCTTTCGAGACATGATCGCCCAAGCGTGTATCACGTATGGCACTTAACTGACTGACTATTCCCAACTTGACCGATTAAAGGTAGAACTCAAGGTAAAGTGTCCGGAATTAGCTAATTGAAAGAATCTCGTCATTTATCAGTACAGCGACAGATCACACGTTTCTTTACAAATCTGACAGAAATTAGTACAGCTTGGCAGGGATGTCCTACGACACCCTCCAGGGTCGTGTGGCCCTGCAGCTTCGGATTGCCGCTTTTTTCGATCCCTACAGAATTCTCTTAATGAAAAGACCATCGATTCCCCGATAGCTTGTAAAACTACTTAAACTAATTCATCACCCAAAAAGCATGCCAATTTATGGGAGGAGCGAATCATGAAGGTGCCCCAACGATGTCAAACGGTAATGGAACAAAATGGCATATGCGTGGTTGAATATTTCATCTTCAAATATTTAAATATTGTTTTTGAAATTCAATTAATGACGCTTAGAACTTTTCTATTTCCATAGATGCTCAAATTGAAAATTATCTGAGATTGTATGTCATCTCCTGCCTCTTAATGGATAGCGTCGTCAACTGTTTTTTCTTCAAACGTTTTAAAACAATTGGGTTTAAATTAGCCATAATATTCTGGGCTTAGCTAGTCAAATCAAAAGCTTCCAGCTAGCAACGGGAGACAGACTTTTGCCTTGAGAGGACCTGGTCAGTTTTCTAGTAGTCAACGTGCCGATGACCGTAACATTAACCCGCATGTGGAATTACATTTTTTTTTATTTTACAGCTGTTTCGTGCTGGTAATAAATTTATATTATTTCCTGTTTTACTATCAGTACTTCATAATATTTTTTTCATAATTTCATAATCCCCATTGCACCAATCGTTTATCAGTTGCCTCCATCCAGATCGATTTTCTGTCAACGTTTCTGAACTCTCAGCAAGAATTTAACGATTTTTTTTAGCAACATCCCAGGAATGTTTTTGATTGTGTTTCGGACGTTTACCACGTGATAAGTGTCTGTAAAAAATAAAAGAATAAAAAAATAATAATAAACAAACTGCTTCGGCAATTCGTTATCTCCGATTCTGGTAAGGTGTCGCGCATATCTCGTTTCGTTACGGGATAGTTTTTTCGATAGAAGGTGTATTAGCTTGTTGAAGAATAATGGTGTCAGGTGTAAAGGACATTTTCCTGACACAGTATATGATCCAAATCTCAGATGAGTTCATAAAGGTGGATAACACAGACGTTTCATACACATTTCTCTTGGTACTGATGGTCATGTCTCTGACTAAATTCATTTTTGTCTCACAATTGAATACATACTAGATGTTACTCAACTTTTATGCATGTGAATTTTGGTGTGGATATAATTACTAGAGGCGGTTATAGGCGTGTGTTTTATGTTGTAGTTCTGTTGAAGTTATATTTTGGAATATAGTTTGATTTAAGAAACTGTCGGATATTATGTGGATTAATGTCATGAAAGTTCTTTCATGTTGGTTGTTTGGTTGATTTTATTTGGCGGCAAATCAAAACCTATGGGGTATTTAATGCCAAAATCTAAATATTTTATGTCATTTTATGCTTTCAACTACAGGTATTTTGTACATCTAAACTTATTTATAGATGAAACTTTGTGTGTGTGTGTGTGTGTGTGTGTGTGTGTGTGTGTGTGTGTTCGTTACCTATAGACCCCGAAACGGCTGAACCGATTTTCTTGAAAATTTACACGGTTGTACTAAGCGTCTGCGAGTGTTCTTAGCGAGGTTTTGTGTCGAGGTACCCCCGATAAATATCGAAAATAGATAATCGAAATAATCGGGTTAAAGAAGGAATGGTCCGATTTTAATCAAATTTGATACACTGATAGACAAAGACATAAGAAACGATATTCAGAAGTTTCAAGGTTGCAGTTCTTACAATAGTGCAGAAAATCGACAATATATATATATATATATATATATATATATATATATATATATATAAAAGGCAAGATATTTGTGTGTATGTCTGTTTATCTGCCTGTATGTCTGTATATTTTTCAACCCTTTTATTTTAGTTTTTGCTTCGGGTTTGGCTCTAAGTAGGTATAATTGTAGTTCTTAGTCTCAGCCATGATACCATTTACTCAGAGGGCTTATTTAGCCTTCAAAATTCAGTTTACAATGAAAAAAACTTATTTGACATCGATACCGGGAAATCAAAATTTGACTTACATCCATTCATTTTTTTTCAGTCTATGGTTTCGCTTTAACTGGAAACAACTATTGCTTTTTAGTCTTTCGTGCCAACGTCCAAAGAGTCTGAGCTCCAGGACCATGGATTAGTTTTAAAGCTTTCATTACACCCGAGCAACGCCGGGCTATACTGCTAGTAACTATATACTTTCAGAGTAAAGGTATGTTTCTATATATAATTTGTAGATCGTAAAATGTACTGTTGGTAATTTTACTTTAAAAATGTATTTTTATATTTTTTAAAAAGTTGCATTAACATTTTACTATAAAACGTATTGTTGGTCATTTTATCATAAAAATTTACTGTTGATTATTTTGTTTGTGTGTTCACTATTTATCCATAGCTGAGACCCTAACAAGTGTTAACACCCTAGGTCAGAGTAGACGTGGTAACGACAACAATTAAGAGGCAATTCCATACTCCTCAAAATCTTTAATTTATCGATCAGAGGTCTTGCTGCTGGGTGTAGTTTATCGCTATAACCAGGACGAATGTGAATATAAAAATTTCAGGAATTTATGAATTTATGATTTCGGCATTAGCATATTTGAAGTCTTTTAATATTGCGAGTTATGGTAAACGGCACGGAGCGTCATGCAGGCTAGATTTTTCATTAGGCTAAATGTTTCATCAGTATTTGAATATACTTAATTTCGTTGTCCGAACATTTGAAGCACATCTTATATTGTTTTTGGGGTTTTATTTGTTGCTTAGGGTTCGTGAGTTTAAATCGTTTTTTAATCTCTTTTTTTTTTCTATTTCACAATGGAAATTATATATATACGCACACTAAGAGGTTTACAATTTTCTAGTAAGATCATCGATTTGTTTTTGTGAATTTGAGTACGAAATGCAATTTGGTACGTATCCGTTCCTTATTAGAAAGGATATTTACCATGAAGGTGATTCGATATACGTCTCAAGGCAATTTATACCAAAGACCTGAGCACTCATAACAGATAAAGTTGATGTAACCATTGATAGTGGAGATATGCAAAAAGCAATTTTTATATGACGAGGTGTCACGTGACGACAGCCCAAGTTGATTATAGTGAGTTGATGTTAAGATCGCAAGAGAAACATATGATAGCCAATGGCGGTTAGGATAGCTAGCGCGCACCAAATAAGGAACATAAAATATATCACTAGGACTGGCCGTGTCTCTCTAGGGCAGTTACATGTAAACCCTTCTTTATATTATTCCTTTCACATACTGCTTGCTTTTTTCAGATGTGCTATAATTTCGCCGCGAGTGACTTACTGTGTGTATATGAATGAGAGAGAGAGAGAGAGAGAGAGAGAGAGAGAGAGAGAGAGAGAGGGTGTGTGTGTGTGTGTGTGTGCGACGCGCGCCTCTGTGTGTGTGTGTGTATGTGCAACATTTTGCTTGACATATTTGTATACTTAAGTGCTGTATATAACATGTTTTTCAGGCAGACGCTTTCGGTTATCAGTCAGTTAAGTGCCATACGTGATATAGCTTGGGCGATCATGTCTCGAAAGAGACATGACTGACTGGGCAGAAGATTATCCAGCAGTAGGTTGCCATTGATTTCTGCGATAGACTGGTTGCCAGCCAAGGCTATAGAACCTAATCTGTCCTGTTATTTAACCCATAACTGAAGGGAAGTGGCAGACTAATACCTTTCCCAAGGGTATTTGCGCGTAAGTGAATGCAAGGGATTCAACTGGAATTCGAACTCAGCACCCCTATATGTCGTTCCGAGTCGATATCCACAGCACCACAACGCACATCATTTGGATTATACTTAGTCCTTCATTCCGGGATATGTGTGTGGTGTGATACATAGCGGCTCGGAATGAGAAATCAAAGAATCGAATTCTAATCGAATTTGGTACATTTATTTATACTCATATACAGCGGCGTTTGTGGAACTCTGAAAGTGTCGGGGGGGGGCTACTTAGGTGCCGATATTTTCTGAGGAGAAAGAGGAGGAGGAGCGTCTTCATTTTTATACCCCGCCGCTACCCTATACACAACTTAGGAATAAGTTTGAGTATAAGTTATTGGTTTACCCTGCTCCCACCTCAGTTGCGTGTCGTGACACAAGGTCATTTTTTAATGTGGGGAAAGTTTGAGTATAAGTACGTTACTTCACTAATTTACTGATCAATTCTTTCACTGGCTGCCTATGTATCTACATATCAAGTTGGGAACATTATTTCTAATTAATGTCTTCATTCAGATATGAAAATATGACTATTAGGTTTCTTTCCATCCCGTGTCTGTTTCTATCTATCTGTCTATTTTAATTTGTTTATGTTTCTTTCAAACTGGTCTCGGTATTTGTCCTTAAAAAGCTAAATGAAAAAGAAAACGCAGAGAGAAAAGTATTGAAGATCAAATTATATCAAAATCAGAAACTTGATCAGTTCTATAAATTTTTGAAGCTTATAAAAGTGAAGTGGCCAACCAATGGGTCAGCCCAAATTCTAGTGGGGAGTGGGGAGCTTGGCCTCTGCTTCCCCCTCGTAGAATCGCCACTCCTTATATACTCTTTGAATCCATTTAGTTTCTGTTTTAAATAACCCATGAAGTATGAATAAGTCACTAAACAGACAAACAAATAACCCAATTAATCAACCTTTCTTCCGTCGTGTTAAGGTGTTATCACGGATGTACTAATGTCGAATGTGAGCCGTGGAGAGTGGAGAAAACCAAGAAATTTCTCATCTTTTCTTCAGCAACTCTATTAAGTATGATAAGATGATACCTAATATATTACTGTATCAACTGCGCGTGATTTCACCATAACTTGACAACGGTCAACAAGTGTGAAATTATTTGAATATGCGAAGGCCGAACACTTTCACTATAACAGAATTAAAAGTAGAACAGTTCTCGATGCATGTATGTTTGAAATGAATTTAGATCTTACGACAAGATTTTGAACATCTGTTTACCTCCTGTTTCTAAGCAATTTCGCAGGTTTTGGCAGGTTTCCGATGGCTGAGATGTGATTTACACAAATCAGTCAGTTAAGTGCCATACGTGATACACACTTGGGCAATCATGTCTCGAAAGAAGTAGTTTTACAAGATATCGGGGAATCGATGGTCTTTCCATTAAGAGAATTCTGTAGGGATCGAAAAAAGCAGCAATCCGAAGCTGCAAGGCCACATGACCCTGGAGGGTGTCGTAGGACATCCCTGTCAAGCTGTACTAATTTCTGCCAGGTCTGTAAAGAAACGTGTGATCTGTCGTTGTACTGGTCGATGACGACATTCTTTCAATTGGCTAATTCTGGACACTTTACCTTGAGTTCTACCTTTAATCGGTTCATTTCGGAATAGTCAGCCAGTTAAGTGCCATACATGATACACGCTTGGGCGATCATGTCTCGAAAGAGACATGACTGACTGGGCAGAAGATTTTTCCGCATTAGGTTGCCATTACTGTCTGCAGTAGGCTGACTGACAATCAAGGCTATAAAACCCAATCTGTCCTGCTATTTAACCCATAGATGGAGAGAGAAGCGGCGGATTAATTACTTTCCCAGGGTATTTGCGCAGAAGTGAATGCAATGAATTGAATTTGAATTCGAACTCGGCTCTCCGTTTTCTCGTTCCGAGCCGATATCCACTGCGCCACAACGTCACAAAAGCAGAAAAAGAATTCTGAAAACTGCAGTAACACATTTAATGAAACGACAAGAAACATGGAAAAATGCTGGAAATTGAGGGACACACTTAAAGACGAATTTTAAGGACCGAAACAATCATCAGGAGAAAAGTCAGATGTCATCAAAAATATCAAATTATCTGGGATTTTGATATTCAAACCGACCATACAATAAAACCAGATAAAGTGGTACATTGACATGGTTATATATGCATACATCGTCACACTGTATTAAGAATCGTCATTCGTTTACATCAGATTTGATAGCATCATGTATTCCATTATTGCTAATTGAAGTGGATGTACAGCTCAGAACGAGAACTCGGTGAGCCGAGTCAAATTCGTTACATTCTTCTCTCTCCACTTATGGGTTAAATAGTAGGGCAGATTGAACTCAGTAACTGTGGTTGGCAACCAGTCTAGGAGAAGGATAACTCTAAATTCAAAGATTTGATTGTGTATTGTAGATATGAAGCACAAACTATATTCCTGTGGTCCCAATTTTTTTTTTCTTTGGGCCGCATTTCGAAATGAAAATTTGATCACGCCTCACTAAATTTTATGTGATAAAAAGTACATTTAAAAATTTTAAAAAATGCGGAGAGATGGTTAAAGGAAGATTAACATATATTCAGAGTCAGAACAATATCATTATAATTCTCTTCTCCAATTTTCAGACCCTGTTTACTATATTCTTAATACTTGATATAATGCAAAAATATCAAATGATGAAAATCGGTAAGTAATTATTTATAACTATTTATACTGGAGTTCATGCATGCAATTACAAGTAATCTATAATAATATTTTAAATTTTGAAATCATATTTATTTTTCGCATGTCAATTCTTTGAAACTGTTTCTAGATCTTTGATTGTTTTTCAATAATTACGCCTCACCTGCTATCTTCTTTTGCTAAACCTTTGAGGCGTGCCGTACCGTCTGGGAACCACTGTTATATAGTAATGGTAAATATTATGAAATGCACAATCAACTACGACGCAAGGTGTGTACTTTATGATCCCGACTGATATAGGATAGGCCACCCGACGAGATGATGCGTTAAGTGGGTACAGACACGTTATATTATATTAACTATGCTCATTTAGTTAAGTCATATTGTCACCCAGCAAAATGTCGCTTCACACTGGGTATGTATACATCATCGTAGTATATCATGTATCATCATTCAAGTGCGTAACATGTGATAAATTTGTACGTGTTATCATCTTATAATTCATGCTATTATGGTGGAATCAACTCTAATTATTTTCTGTGATGAATATTAAAGATTTTAATAGAAATTAGCTTGTTGGAATACTTTTATCTACAATGAATGATATGTAATAAGTGAAATCAGTCAAAATATTTTCTAAATATTAAGGGATTATGGAGATTTTTGGTCTCGATTATTGATTATTTAACATTTCAAAAATAGTTTTGAAAAGTGTCAACTCGCAGAGAGTAAATTTTTCTTACATCACGCTATTGATATTTTTTTTAGTCATATCACCCCGAGAATTAGTCGTCTTTCCAGTTTAATGAATCAATTAAAAGTATTAAAATCAAGATTTTATCCTTTTTATGCAAATCTATTTAAAAAGAATTACCGCTTATTGGGACCAAAATTCGTGATCTCGATATGAACCATTTAATAGACTTTTACTCTATGTTGTTTTTTAATTGCCAAACTACAATTTGTGAGACGTTACACGAGACTTTACAGCATTTACTAAGGTTAGTTTTGTAGCGAAAGAGACCGATTCAGGATAGAGAATAGGAGCAGGGATGATCTGCAGAAATTCATGGGATCGGTGTGGAAGCAGACGGAATTTGAAATTGTGGCTTTTATCTGAACTTGAGCATTGATCAGAGGTAAATGTAGGTAAAAAAAACATCAAAAAACAACAAAAAAAAAAAAAAATTAAAAACGCATCTATATCGCATAAATGAAACAAGTCTGAGTAGTATTCATATCTGTTTATATTTCCATTCATACTGTTCTCATTACAACTGCCATAGTCAACATCGGTATGTGATATCAATATACGCATCGCGATAAGTGATAGCCGCGCCCGTAAGTTCTACCTTCAAGCTGATATCAGGTTTTCCACGGTACCTGTGCACGCGAGAAATTTATATAGGTTACCTCGAAACTTGTTTCAGGCTTTCGATTGGACAACGGGCAACTGGTGAATCTAAAAGAATTCCAGAATAAAAATAGAGCTTACGATAGTTGCGATAGAATTCGTCAAAATCGCAAAAGCAGTCGTTGGAGCAGGAAGCAAAGAACTTTTCTTATCGCGGTGGTTTTGTTGGTGTTTAGTGGAAAATTTCAATTTCAAAGATCACAGTGAGCTTCTGAATTTCTGAAAAGAATTCCTTCTGGTGTGGAATAAAAAAAAAGAAATAGTTGAAACATCACGAAAATTTAACTTTGGTTCTAAATTAACTTACACGTATCCGTGGAGTAAATATTTTTTACAACCATCGCTAAAAGTCGAGCCCCAACTTCTAGAAACATAATTAAAAAAAAAACTTGGTATATCGATGCAACACGTTATTTCTCTTCTCATTAGAATTAATTTGCCGAAACAAAACTTAGCAAATGTTAACTGCCGATAGGGCCTACTATGTGTCAAACATAGTTATATTATTTTGATTATGGCCAGAAGCCGAAGCGGCAGTAAAATTCGGGATTTCGAATTCTTATTTTCAAAGCCAGCAACCTGAACATTTGAAAGATTGGCACAACAGTCTTTCTTCGTCTATTTAAATTAATTGTCGCACCGGTTCTTAACATTTTAAATGCATTTTAAAAATGAAAAATATTTTATTTGAGTTCTAATTCCAAGCTAATAGATTAGATTTAATATTTCCAATTAGCAAAAATACTTCACTGTATTTCAAACCGAATTTAAATTGATTGAAATGTCTTTGTTAATTGTTAAAATCGGCCATATTAACAAATCTCTCAATAAAACAATTCTTTGGATGAAAAAGATCTTTCAAAAATAAAATATACTTTCCTAAAAAATTATTTGAGTGCGGTTAAAGTTTAATTAATCTAAAATAAAATATCTCAGAAAAGCGTTTTCTTAACACGGAGGTGAGTGTTTTATAGGACGTTAACACATTTATGGATAACTTGAGGTTTGGCATTTTACCGTAAAATTATTTGAATACAATCTGAACATTTTGATATAATTTTAGATTCCCGGTAATCTTAAACATTTAGAAAAATATCTAAAGTAATCTTATATTTTATTGAATTTTAGGTACTTTGGCTTTGACGACGTTTGGTGAGGAAATATTTAAAAAAATAATAATAAATTTGAAATTTACTATAGCTATCGTTCTTATTTTCTGATAATATCGTCTATGGACATCCATATTTAGAAAAATTGGCATGTTTACAACCCCCCCCCCCCACACACATCAAATCAAATTTCAAAAATACTGAGGATCGCAGAACTGTAGTAAGCTTTTAAGCTTTTTATTTATGATTAGAAAGTGTAGCACAATTATTTTACTTAATTATACTTAATTATACTTAAGCTTTTACTTAATTATACTTAATTATACTTAAGCTTTTACTTAATTATACTTAATTATACTTAATTATACTTAATTATACTTAAGCTTTTACTTAATTATACTTAATTATACTTAATTATACTTAAGCTTTTACTTAATTATACTTAATTATACTTAATTATACTTAAGCTTTTACTTAATTATACTTAATTATACTTAATTATACTTAAGCTTTTACTTAATTATACTTAATTATACTTAATTATACTTAAGCTTTTACTTAATTATACTTAATTATACTTAAGCTTTTACTTAATTATACTTAATTATACTTAATTATACTTAAGCTTTTACTTAATTATACTTAATTATACTTAATTATACTTAAGCTTTTACTTAATAATAGTGTCATCCAACGGCTACAAGTTAATACAGAATTTTAAAAGTTTTAAAACTTTATAAATTTTCATAATTGTTTTCAAAATATGTAAACAATTCTTGTAAAAAATGATACAGTATTGATAGCAGACACGGAAAGGAAACTACAAGACCCCCTAGAGAAGGTAGCTGAACAAAACGGAAAGAAAAAGACTACAAATAAACTACAAGAAAACTGAATGGGTGGTCATCAGTAAAAAGGCAGTCAGTCAGTTAAGTGCCATACGTGATACACGCTTGGGCGATCATGTCTCGAAAGAGACATGACTGACTGGGCAGAAGATTATTCCGCAGTAGGTTGCCATTACTTTCTGCGGTAGACTGGTTGCCATCCAAGGCTATAGAACCCAATCTGTCCTATTATTTAACTCTTAACTGAAGGGAAGAGACGGATTAATACCTTTTCCCAAGGGTATTTCTACGTAAGTGAATGCAAGGAATCTAACTGAAATTCGAACTCGGCTCCCCGAGTTGTCATTCCGAGTCGATAACCATTGCACCACAAAAAGAGGAGTCCAAAACGCCAACTACAGTCGGGGATAGTAAAATCAGGCAGGTACAGAAATTGAGACATCTGAGAAGTGTCCTAATAGAAGACAGAACGAGCGACACTTAGATCCGAAGGCGAATTGCCATGTCCAAGGATGCATTCCAGAAACTGAGTAGAGTATTGGGAGACAGGAAATTTTCCCTAGAAACAAAGAAGAGAGTACTGGATTGCTATGTGATGTCTTTTCTTCAATATGGCAGCGAATGTTGGACAATCTCCTCAAAGATGAAGGAATGACTTGAAGCAACCGAGACGTGGTTCTACAGAAGGATGCTGAGGATACCATAGACCGAACATGTGAACAATGATAAGACTTTGGAGAGGATGGAAACGAAAAGGAAACAAATACTCAACATTAGGAAAAGACAGCTGAAGCTCCTGGGACATGTAATGAGGGAGGAGGGCTCGGAGAATCTGATACTCACAGGTCAGATAGAGGGAAAGAGGGACAAGAGAAAGCAACGCATAACATACTTGAGGGGCTTGAGCAAGTAAACAGCAAAGAAGGGTTTGAGTGTGGTAACAGGAGAAAGCGTGCTACAGGCCACGAGGGATAGGGTGGAGTGAAAGTCTACACGCAAAATCACTGTGAAAAACAACAGTCTATTTTGTAAAGTTCTTAGTAATTTAGAAAGATGTAACTGTTTAAATTCATTTTCCCAATTTATTTTACGCATTTGTGCATGCTTACTTCAGTATCCTCCGATAACTTTTCTCTTGTATTTGGTCTCTCTAAATTTCAGAGATTATATCTTCTTAGTATTAATTAGGGGTCGTCTAAACAGCGTTATGGGCCCCTGGGCAAACCAGTGAGCTAGGGCCCCTACGACAACGAATCGCAGGAATAAAAAGTAAATGGCTGTTAATCTTAAATATATATTTATTCTATTTACACTTCAACAAAACTGGTGTTAAAACATTAAAAGATTGCTATACAACAGCAACTAATCAATATCATAAACATTTGAACATCATGTACATTGTGGTGCAGTGGATATCGGCTCGGAACAAGAAACCGGGGAGCCAAGTTCGAATTCCAGTTGAATTCGTTGCATTCACTTATGCACAAATACACTTGGGAAAGGTTTAATCCGTTTATCCCTTCCAGTTACGGGTTAAATAACAGGATTCTATAGCCTTGGCTGGGAACCATTCTACCGCAGAAAGCAATGGCAACCTACTGCGGGATAATTTTCTGCCCAGTCAGTCATGTCTCTTTCAAGACATGATCGTCCAAGCGTGTATCAGATATGGCACTTAACTGACTGACAAGCCTTGAAAAACTGAATAAAACTCAGTAAACCACACAGATTAGATGTCACAGTAAGAAATTACTACGAACGTCTTATTATAACAAGCATTTGTGGAATTTCTTTTTACAGAATTACTTTATGATTGGCTTGAACTCAATGGTATTCAGAAATAGAATGTCATTTTCTATGCACATTAGTGAAAGTCAGTTCAAACGATAATTCTCATTGTGCTACGGAACAGTTTTTTTAAATATAAGTTTCAGTCTTGAAAAAGAACGTTTTCTTGTGGAGTTGGTGACCACCATGCACATGAACACATGAGTGCAATTTCAACATTCGGAAATGCAGATTTCAAATTGTCTGACATTATTTTTCTCTATAGTGCACGGAGAATCATACAATTTTCATCAAGAGCCACGTAGTGCTTGAGATACTCACATTCATTTAAAAGGTCATCATAATTCAGGTCTTTGTGATACATATTAGCCAGATGTTCGCATTTTTTTCTTCACTGAAGAAAGAAAACAGTTTTCTGATCTGTGAATAAGCCTCTGCGCGTTTTGTTAGTTCAAAGACGAGAGTGTCCAGAATAGGATGGAAAGTTTTCACCTTGAACTTTTCGGTTTTATTCAGAAATACCTTTTCTGCTGACCCATCATGTCTATTAAGATGCACAATTGGTTTTTGTTTTCGTTTTCGTTTTTTTTTCCCCACCACTGTAAATCTGTATCAGGACACATGCTTATGGCTTTGAATTCATATTCACTAAATTGGTCTTTATTTTCCTGAAGATAGGTTTAATAGACTTGAGAAAAATTTTGACAACAAGGATGTTCACATCATTTGATTGCAGCACCTTGCTTGTTTTGTTTTTAACACCAACTGAACTCACCATTCATTATGTTCTACCTCATTTAGAAGCAATGAACACTTTTCATCCCTGTACGGAATATTTCGTGTGCTCTTTTTGAGTCTCTGATTCCCCTTGAAGTACTTAACGCTCTGTTATGTGGGGGGGGGGTTGCAGTGCGGTTGCGTTGAGCATTTGAAAAAAGACTGTGTCTTTTATAAATCTTTATGGTTTGCTCCACTACGGTACCGCTTTTTTGTCCGCATTGGCACTGAGCACATTTTTCTGTGCTTGGAAAATCATCCCCGCGTGTTTTTCTTCTCTATTAGCTTTGTTTCACATCTTGGCCTTTTAGGGTAACACTTGGTGTTCACAGCAACAATGTTTTACTATCCTAAGCTCTCCCGGGTGGATAAGTGTCCATTAATTTTGACTTAACATTTACTTATGATTGAATTTAGGTGCATGAAACTATATTAGAGGTCGGTCATGTTTGCAGTGATTATATATTATGGGGTTCCAGAACACCCGGATAAAAAAGGGAGATTTAATGCGGAATATCCGGTCAACAAAAATACAACACAAATGTCAAGAAAAGACAACACAATAAGAAATGTTTTATAAATATATGCAAATATTGTATTTGACAACATATATACACTATAAACAACTAGCAGTATAGCCCGGTGTTGCTCGGGGGTAATGAAAGCTTTAAAACTAATAATCCATGGTCCTGGAGCTCAGACTCTTTGGACGTTGGCACGAAAGACTAAAAAGCAATAGTTGTTTCCTGTTAAAGCAAAACCGTAGTCTGAAAGAAAAATGAATGGATGTAAGTCAAATTTTGATTTCCTGGTATCGATATCAAATTTTCTGCACTATTGTAAGAACTGCAACCTTGAAACTTCTCAATATCGTTTCTTATGTCTTTTTCTTTTCAAGAAAATCGGTTCAGCCGTTTTGGAGTCTATAGGTAATGGATACACACACACGCACACACACACACACACACACACACACACACACACACACACACACACAGACAAAGTTCCATTTATAAATAAGTTTAGATTTGTACAATTCTTTGTATCTTTTGTTTGATAAAAAGTATCTTTTGGATTTGAACGAATGTTGGTTGAAGATAGAAATGTCTGTTTTGAATATGTAATTAAACAGAGTAGTAGCACAACCTTTCTTTCCTTTTAAAGTGGCAGCCGCTAAGTAGGTGGAAAATGAAAGTATTTCAAATTGTGTTGAAAAGGAGTGTGTCTGAGAATTCCCAAAGGAAGAGAGAGAGTCAAACAGAGATAGTAGTAATTGGTAGAATGTATGTAAAAACGATGAATCAGTCTACTTAACTCAGTACGTCTGTGTTACTACTCCTTTCTGGTTGATGAGAGATGTAAAAAGTTTTACGGTCGTTAAATGGATCTTGTTGCAAATGTTTCCTCTCTTCTTTCCGTTCGTATCGGTTAAGTCGGTGACGGATTTTTTTGTCGGCACTGGTCTCTTTGGTGTCGGCGCCTATCGGACTGTGCTTATTCGACAATGCGCCTTTCAGGCTGACTGGCGTGGCTGACTGTCTTATCTGACTCGTTGACTCACAGATCGACTGTTTGCTTGACTGACGGATCGACCGACTGCTGTTTCTCACTAACCCTCTGACGGACTGACTGTGACCGGTCAAGGGACCTCCTTAAATATCGAATTCTAGTCACGTGGGAGGATCGCAGGACGATTTTTTCTTTAGCTGTGAAAAAACCCCGTCTCGCTGATTTATTTAGAATTTCTCGATTTGTCAACCAATCAGGATCCAGAGTATCGCTTTTCACACTGACTTGTGAAAAAGAAAAGCTTTTAGCCGTTTGAATCCTTTTTGCGAGTGCGCAATTTTACTTTGGGTTTTTCCCAAATATTGTAGTCGTTTGAATTTGATTTTGCGGGTGTGCAATTTATTTTGTGTTTTTTTTTTCTTAGCTGGTTGATAGATGATATAGGATTTGTATCCTATGATATATATATATATATATATATATATATATATATATATATATATGTGTGTGTGTGTGTGTGTGTGTGTGTGTGTGTGTGTGTGTGTGTGTGTGTTAGATATCGGTCATGTTTGCGGGAATATATGTTGTTACGAAACGCAGAGAATGTAAGATGTTAAATGGCCTCTCCAAATTAAGAAAAAGTTATAGAAAATAATATTAATTATTTCTTGGTGGCTTAGTTTCACGATATACAAAAAGCACAGGGTAACTGTGGACAAATTTGGGAGATGACAAGTCATAAATATTTATTTAGATGAAGTCAATCAAACACACACTAATGCGCACGCGTGCGAAGGTGTGCTGAAAAGTTCACGATTCGACTCATTTTTATTGAAGAGCTTCTTCATTTGTACTACTATATTTTTGATTCCAGTGAATAAAAACATATACATTTAAAAATTATACGCCATTTATCACAGTTCAGAACTGGTTTTGTTGTACTGTAGGTGGTTGGCAGTAAGTCATATTTCTGATGCTGCGATATTAACGCATGCGCACGCAACAGCTCGAGAGAAGAACGCAGTTTCGACGCGACTTTAAACTGCACGCAATCAACCGATATTATATATATATATTGATTATCGATTTTTTTAATAAAAAAGAATATTATCGATACTGACCTTTACAGCTTGTACTCGACAGCCATTTTACGAGGTTGTCATAAATATAGGCACATTTTTATTTTCTTCTCTCGTAATATAAAGAGTCTTTTATTCTTGAAGGTGCGTCGAAAAGCTTGTGAAGAATGTCAAGACATAAACATTCTAATGTACTGGAATTTCTACTTCTGATACTAGCAGAAGAACAAACTCTATAGAAGGCGGGATAAGAATGTCGGGTCGCGGGTGGCGCATACGTACGCTTACGTCATAATCGGAACTTCGTTAAGTCTCCATTATTCTGACTTAACTCGCACAAACAATACATTTTAGTAAGTCGGATATAAACAGTTGATATTATTTAGTTACAAGGTAACAGTTTAGAATAACTATTTAAAACTCGATCATTTAGAATTTTATAAATAATACTAAAAATTCATCTTAAAATTTTGATTTTTTTTTCGAGAAAAAATTTGTTGTAGATGCCTATTTTTCTTTTCTTTTTTTTTTAATCGTTTCACCCCAATCAAGGGCATTCCACTGCCACTATTGCGCTTGGGGCTACATAGGGGAAGGTAAATAGAAAGAGTGGTTAGATATAGGAAATGTCAGAAGGCGGGTGATAGGTAGTTGGGAGGATGGGAAGAGTGTTTGAAAGAATGGAAGCGAGTTATTGTGTTAGGAGGTGTCTATTGACCTTACATTTAAACTCCTGGAGATTGTAGCCGTCGGGGAAGCAGTCATGTGGAAGGGAATTCCAGAGTCGGGAAGTACGAGAAAAGAAACTGTTGGAGTAGAAGTTGCGGTTGCATTTTATCGGTTTCACTGTAAAAGGGTGGGATCTAGTTGCTAATCTAGTATCTCGTGCAAATTCGAACCTAGTGATCTAAGTTCATCGGAGCAGAAGCCATGGAAGTATTTAGACACAGGGAAGCCATGTCGCGCCGGTGAGAGAGATATACAGATGAAGGGAAAGTGCGGGTGGTGTGACCGTTAAAAGCGTGGAAAATGGAATCAGTAAGCCTAATTCAAATTCTGGTTGAGATAGTTTGTGTTCACATTGCTAGTAGCGGTTTTGTTGGTCGTGTGAAATGTTAGTGTGTTTCAAGTATCATGCACGTAGAGGATTTACAATGTAAATTCTCAAGGGATAAGGGTGAAGCATGGAAGCTTTATGGAGTTAATCCTTAGGACCTTTATGTACGATAAAGTTAACAAGAAATGCAATTGAATAAAAATGAATATAATTGTCCCAAAACATAAGGCGAAACTGAACATGTTCCTTTAGGAATACAAATTACATTAAAGCACAATCTGGCTTACTTGTTAGATGATTATTCTCAGCGAGAATGATGAGTGCTCAAAATGATCTGACCAACGCTCAGCCTCCATCTCTAAGCTGAATAGCCAAATCGTTGTGAGAAATGAATATTCCTAATACATTTCCCCATTATGGGCATTAGTATATCCATGATATAATAACACCGTAATACACGGACGAGGCGGAATAGCTGAAAGAAAAGAAACGACAAACATACTTTGTTCACAAGGAGAGTTTTTATACCGCTAAGTCATACAGAAAATTATACAGAAGCATTTACATTTGTCCCACATAGACAAACTATATCATACGTATACAACAACAGTCAGTCAATTAAGTGCCATACCTGATACACGCTTGGGCGATTCATGTCTCGAAAGAGACATGACTGACTGGGCAGAAGATTATCCCGCAGTAGGTTGCCATTGCTTTCTGCGGTAGACTGGTTGCCGACCAAGGCTATAGAACCCAATCTGTCCTGCTATTTAACCCATAACTGGAAGGAATAGGTGGATTAATACCTTTCCCAAGGGTATTTTGCGCGTAAGTGAATACAATGGATTCAACTGGAATTCGAACTCGACTCCCCGGTTTCTCGTTCCGAGCCGATATCCACAAGCAGTGTAAAAGATTATTATCATACTTAAAAGGTTAATATCATATTTGCATCCATACAAGCCGAACAAATTGGACTATTTAAATTTGGTTAGTGGCTAATCTAGGAGAAGGCCGACCTTCAATGAAGGAGACAAGAAACATTTCCGCTGTCTTGCCTAAGAATGATTATAGCAAAGCAAAGTTTAAAGATATTTTTTATGAAAAATAGGCCATAAAAATTATGATCAACTACGTCCTGAAAGATATGGTACTTAAAGCGAAAGAGAGAAAAAATGAAAGAGACAACACAATGTGAAAAATATTTAGCAATCTCGTCTTGTAGAATACTACTAAGATAGTTAATTGATTCTCACTAAAATTAGTAAATATTAATGATGTGCCCAGTGGTTTAGATTGTCGCTTATTTTCTGCTGTTGTCAAAAATTGGTGTTCGCGCACAGGCACAAAATCAGGATTTTGAATGTTGATTTTTAAGACAATCAATCCACACATACTTGGAAAAAACACATTTTTTAACTGCATTTTTTCTTAACCTTTAACCTTGGATCTTTACAACATTAGCTTAGTTTGAACAAAAACAAAATAATGGCATTCTCAGTGGGATATTATTTATTACATAAGACGAGGTTGCTAACGATGTGCTACGGTAAACGTTCTTATTTATTAAACTTCCCTTAACACAAAACTTCAGCAGTTGGGCATCTGGCGAGGATAGGACCCTCTACCCTAGCGAATTGGTCAACCAGGAACAATCGCTAACCAAAGTTCATCTGGTATAGATGTCTGCTTGTAACCTGTTGGAACAGGTTTCAGTTGAGGCGTGCCTCTTTTATAAATAAAACTCAATTGCTTGGCTGCTTATTTAGTCAGGCTATGGCTTCAGATGTAGGGTCTCTCACACATCTTCATCCCAGGAGTATTGCATATCTGCTAGAATGTATTATTAAAATATGGTAAGGATCGTTTTAAGGAATTCAGCTAAAAGTATAAGGAGTAAAGGTCGGAAAAAACAGAATTTATTTTAAATTTCAGAAGTTTGAAGAAAAGTAAATTTTACGGTCGGGAAAAAGAATCTTTAAGTTTGTCATTTTTTAAAAATTCCAAGTGGAAACCCTTGATTAATTTTTAGTGTTTTTTCTGGCGCGCAAAGAATGTATTCTCACATAACTTCAAACATACTTTAAACTTCCCAGCCAGAAATTTTCTCTGTATATTCATATAATTGATAATGCTTTAGTTATTCAGTCTCTCAAAACGCATGTTTTTCATCTTTAAAAATTTTGAAAGTCTTTTTTCTCACAACTTTATTTCAAGTTATTGTTGATTACTAAGCGGTTCTTGTTAAGTATTGAAAAAAATTTATTTCGCTATTTTGTGCCTTGGGCCTGAAATCTAGGTGAGTTGACCAAGGAAAATAACGTATATAATGGCTCATGTGCAGAATAGGACAAAAATGGTAGCTATATTAAATGTTACACGTGATAACCGTATCCAATGTTGAATAATCTAGGTTTTAAAAGTTATCTTGTGATTTTTGCCGTGGGCCCGAAATCTAAAGACATGCAGAATCACACCCACCCACACGAAATGGTGATATTTGTGTTATTATAAAAGACACGCAGAAAGTCATTTTTTCGTCCATCATATTACGGCTGATACTTACGTCTTTAACGGGTAAATGAAAAGAAAGAACACAAACACTGACATCCCCTATATATATAAAATCTCTGTTTTATTTTGTATCTCATATATATATATATATATATATATATATATATATATATGAGATACAAAATAAAATAGAGATTTTATTATAATGTTTCGGTTGTTATAACCATCATTAGGGCTTATATTTACTATTGTAAATGTACATTTTAAGTCTATATCACATTTCTAAATCTATTCACAGGCCGTAACAACTAAAAACTTCACAATAGTAAATTGTGATGATGGTTATAACAACCGAAACATTAAAATGTTGGCTATCCCACAATAAATCCATATTTTGTTGTTCTCAAATATTTATTTTATTTTGTCTCTCATATTGTTGGAATTTATTTTCCATTTCTCTTCAAATATGGAATCCTTCCGAATGACACACATTTTCGAATCCTTCCGAATGACACACATTTTCGTAACAAAAATTTATCGTAAATAATTAGGCCGGTAGAAATAAATATATAATAGCGTTTGATTATAAATAGAATATCTACTTAAATATGAGTATCGATCAAAAATAATGTTCAAACAAATCATGTCACACACACACACACACACACACACACACACACACATATATATATATATATATATATATATATATATATATAAAATACAATAAATTTCGATGTTCAAATCAGTTGTATGGCTATTTCTACAAGAAATCCCTAAGAGAAAACTTTATTTCATAATCAAGCAAGATATATTACCGGCTGGAGTTTTTAAAAAATCACAGAAAAAATGAAGGGGTAGGATTAAAAGAAAGTAGACATAAAGCAATATCTATTTTTAGATTTTTGGAAAACCTTACTTTTAAACTAAGTTGTAAGTTAAAATTTAGTCTTGTCTGGCTCTAAGAAAAGGAAGTGGAAATGTAAAGAAAGAAAGAAAGAAAGAAAGAAAGAAAGAAAGAAAGAAAGAAAGAAAGAAGGAAAGAAGTGGTGGTTGACAGGGATGTAAGCTAAGAAAAAAAGAAAGGAAAGGAAAGAAAAAGGAAAAAAAGAAAAAAATCATATCCATAGAAACGTTAACAGACGTGTTGACAAATAAATTATAGCGGTTTTTGGTTTAAATAAATGGGATCAAGTTATTAGAAAAAAATTTTTTGAGGAAAATCTTGACATATAATTTAATTTTAAAACTAGATTTAAATAAAAAGATGAAAATTATAAAATTTATAGAAAATTAATTAAATTTATAAAAAACATAAAGTAAAATAAAATATAAAACGTAATAAATATTAAAATAAAGATGAAAAAAAATTTTACTTAAGGAATATATATATATATATATATATATATATATATATATATATATATATATATATATCAGCTAACACCCAGCGGCGACAGTCTGTTTTATACAGGTTAAAAGATTGTGTTCAAGCATAAAGCGCTTGGTGTTGATCGCAGTGTCCAATTTTATATTTACGTGTGCTCCATGACATTGAGGACTTTTATCCATAAATCTAGCGTATCATAAAACTATATTTTTATCATACAAGGTTCGGCTAATCTCATGGAATGTAACCAAATGTGGTTTATTCTCCAACATAGTCCCTCTTAAGGTCCACACGCTTCTTCGGTGTTGCTTGAATCTCATTAGTGAAAAAGATTTCTTTCTGTTACTCAAGACAGTCGTCAGCAGCAGATGTAATGTCATCATCACTGCAATACTGATTCCCACACAAGTTTTTCTTCATGTTGGGGAACAAATGATAGTCAGATTGGGTCAAATCAGGAAAATAAAGAAGGTGATTAACCAGTTTAAATCCACAGTCATGCACAGAACCCATTGAAACCAAGGACTTGAGTGTTGAAGCATTGTTCTGATGAAACAAGGCTCCTTTCATCAGTATTCCTGTGCGTTTTCTGGTTTTGATAGGCTTTCGTAACTGCCTCAGAAAGTTGATATATTTTGAATGTCCACTTCTTTATGCTGCTCCTATAGATTAAAATAAAAAGAAAACAAAAATTTTAAAAATACATTAATAGAAATTAAACAGCATCAACAGTCACAATGTGTTGTGGAGTAGTTTTCGCACTGAAGGTTATAATCGTGCTATGTCGGTTGCTAATCGACTTAACGTACCCAAAATGTTAGGAACTTGGTAATCTACCACTGAAAACTGACTCCTTTGTATTTGACTTACTGCCGACTAATATCAACTGCCTAGTAGTTCTACTGAACTCCAATAAAAGTCTAAACAACTCCTACGAACTTCTTAAGAACTTCTCCCGTTAACTTACTGTTAACTCTTATTAATATAGGAGGGAGAGTCCATTATCTGAGGAATAGATGTGTTTCCCCATAACACAATGTTTGAACGTCCTTCTTAACTCTCCATGGATGGTGTGGCCCTTTCGAAGGTTGTCAGTGAACACAATGACTTTTACGTTCTATAAAACTGAAACCATCACTTACCATGAAGGTGAAATAACCGTGGCCTTCTTTGGAGGACAGGTGTTTGTTTATCACTGGCTCAAAGTAATGAACCGAAAAACTCATCCTGGGTTAGGAAACATTCAAGGAAACCAGATGACCCTGCCTTAAACAATGTCAGATTTCCTCGTTATGCGATCAGCGTTACGGACTTTTTATCCGGAGTCACAAGACGTGGCACCCACCAAAAATACAAAAAACAAAAAACGAAAACAAAAGCATTCTCAAATTTCTCACAGGATATGCTAACAACATAGGCTATTTGACGTTTAATCAATCACCAGTCATCCATGACCATTTGGTAAACATGATCAATGTTGTCCTTGGTGGTGGCAGTTGCGGGACGTCCAGACCTTGGGTCATCTTCAAGACTCTTCCTCTCTTAAATTCAGCCGCCCATTTTCGTAGTGTTAATAAAGCTATTGTAGCAAAAATGTCAATATGAATGTCATTGGGATTAAACCCTTTTTTTTCTTGGAGGTACTTGATAATCCCACGATGCCAAATTGTATCCATTTTCAAGAAAAGTCGCAATTAGTTACTTTTGAAGCGTTTTTTGAACGGTCATATGTCAGGTTCAGCCAGTTATGTGCCATACGTGATACACACTTTGGCGATCATGTCTCGAAAGAGACATGCCTGACTGAACAGATTATTCCGCAGTAGGTTACCATTGCTTTCTGCGGTTGACTGTTTGCCAGCCAAGGCTGTAGAATCCAATCTGTCCTATTATTTAACCCATAACTGGAGGGAAGAGACAGATTAATTCCTTTCCCAAAGGTATTTGCGCGTAAGTTAACGCAAGGAATTCAACTGGAATTCGAACTCGACTCCTCGATTTGTCGTTCCGAGTCGATATCCACTGCACCACAACGTACATCCAGATGTCAGATTACATGGAAAGAAACAATGACATTATCAATAAAAAGAAATGATATTAGTGCATGCAAGATTTCACAGCTCTATCATCACTCATTCATAGTTATGAACAACCATCGTATATATATATATATATATATATATATATATATATATATATATATATATATATATATAATTATGTCTGTCTCGACCTCATTCATTCAGGACTGATCACGTTATGAATTCGCCTTGACTGTATCCAATATGTAGCAATTTAGTCTGTGTACAAATAGAGTTTTAAAATTTAACAGACAAACTGACAAGTCGATAAAAGCTAAATTTTGTAATTTGTGTATGTATATATGCGTGGGTATATTAATCTGTATATGTGTCTGGTTGCCAGCATTTGTGGATATACTCGTCTATTGTGGGTATACTCGTCTATACTACGAAATTATCTTTGCGGCCAGAAAATCCATTCTCACCTTTGATGATTCCACATGGACAAAGGGGCCGAGGGAGGTTTTTGACGTCCCTATGGGAGCATATGATTCAGTCCAGGTGGCAGATCTTGTGGGAATTTACATTTTAGATATTCTAAGCAGATTTTTATACCCAAAACAATTAGGCCTATATCGGGACGATGGATTAATAATTATCCCTAATTTCAATGGGCTCTACACAAATAGGATACACAAAAAATAATTAGAGCCCTGAAGTACCTTGGTTTTAAAGTCGAAGTCACCTCTAATCTTAAAATTGTAAACTATCTAGACATCACCCTTAACTTAACTACCAACCATTTCTCAAAGAAAATAGTTCCCCCACTTATATTAATATTTCATCCAACCACCCCAAAAATATTATAAAACAGATACCCAATATAGTGAATAATAGAATCAACCAATTATCATCCAACATTAAAACTTTCAACGCAAGTAAAAATATTTACAATAAGGCCCTTCAAAAAAGCGGATATAAGAACAAGTTAACATATAATAAACCTCCAATAGACTCCGAATCATCCAAAAATAAAAATAAAGGAAACTGTAGAAAAAGAAAGATAATTTGGTTTAACCTTCCTTATTGTAAACTAACCAACATCAATATTGGTAAATATTTTCTCAAGTTAATAGACATAAATTTTAATAACAGTAACCCTCTACGGAAGATTTTTAATAGATACACCCTTAAAATTAGTTATTCCTGCACCCCGAATATGGACAGCCTTATTAATTCCCATAATAGGAGTATTCTGGTGAACTTGCGCAATGCAGAATCTAGGTCCTGAATTCTAAACGAATGCAGCTGTAACTCTGTGGACGCTTGCCCGGTGGAGGGAAAATGCAAATCCACCCAGGTGATTTATGAAGCCCGCATTTCTCCATCTAACAAAAAAAAAAAAAAAAAAAAAAAAAAACGACTTCCGGACCTATGTCGGTATGTCCGCCGGTCCTTTCAAACGAAGACTGTATAACCACAAGTACTCCTTTTCGAACCCTGGTCAGAGGTACCAGACAGCTCTTTCGCGGGCATTCTGGAAAATGAAAGAGGAAGGGCTGGATCCTGAAATTAGCTGGAAACTGATAGGTTCAGCCCGTATTCCGAGGAATTTTCGTGATAGCTGCTGTCTATGTTTACTGGAAAAAATTTCAATATTAAAATACCCCCACCAACACCGGCTACTGAATCTTAGGAGGGAATTCATCAGTAAGTGCCGCCACAAGGCAAATTTTTCGAATACTTAAATTTAGAATTTAAATCCCCATTGACTAAATGTTAGAATATAAATTAAAAGGATTCAATTTAAGTTTTAATCTTAATTTTACCCTAACGTTAACCTTAAAAACTATTTAAACCCCCTACCTTTCTATCCCAAGCTCCTTTAATTGCCTATCTTTAGAAAATATGGATTCTTTTACTAAACCCCTTTTTCCTTGGTTATTTTTTTCTCTAATATTTTTTTCTCTAATATTTTTTCTCTAATAATTTTTAAACTGTTAACTTCCTGTAATTGGCATTTAGCTCGCTTCTACCTAAAAGGTTTAATCAAATAAACTTAAATAAAAAATTTTTTAAATATTATATTAAAACCCATTCCTTCTCGCCTAAATACATCTCTTCAAACAGCCCAAAATCTTAACCTTAAAAACGTAATTTAACTCATTTAGTTGTCTATCTTTATAAAATATGAACTCCTATTCCTCCCCTTCCTAAATATACCGTTTCAGCATCCTGTAACCCCGCGACTACCAGCTCTGTCCTTTTCTACTTTGTGACCGTTGTTAACCTAAAACCCCTCCACACTCTACCCCAGGGCATTCGCCATTTGGAAAAAACAATGTCGCTGAAGTGACGTAGAATCTCTATTAGAGATCCTATGTCGAAATGTACATCCGACACCTGTGAATTTTGAAAATTTTCTCTAATTTATATTGGCTCTGTATTCTTAATATATTGAGCTCTCTGACTGCATCACTTTTTAATGTTAAAATTTTTAATATTGATTAGGATCAGGTTCTTGGAATTTACCTTACTACTCTTCCACTTCGGATTAAAGAAAAACAATATATATATATATATATATATATATATATATATATATATATATATATATATATGTATGTGTGTGTGTGTGTGTGTGTGTGTGTGTGTGTGTGTGTGTAAAAAGTGTATGTATATAATGATAAATATCAATATACATATGCAATTTGTTATATATATTATCCATATATTATATATTCGCAGAACTTCTTTGAAAGCACTCAATATCAGTGACGTGCGTGCGTGTGTGTCTTTGCGCACGTCAATGGTTGTACAAATGTGTATATATGTCTGCGTCTGTCATGACAACAAATTTCCCTCCCTAATTCACAAAAATACACCAATATACGCAGCCCCACATATAGCCAATTAAAAAAAAAAATAATCAGTTTGTCTGACGATCGCAAGAGCGTGAAACCCAGGGTGACAAACACACACCTATCTATGAATATATATATATATATATATATAAAGCAAGTCTAGCAGGAGCAAGAGAACATCGAGACAAAGTTAGAGTATTATATTTTAGACAATAAAGCCCAGCGTATATATGGCCGGCAAAGACTGCCAGTTCTGCAATCTGTCATAAGGCGACCGCCTATGGAAATGACACTCGTGGCCGGTCAATTGTACACCAGACTTTAACGGCTCGAGAGATTTTCAGCACCACTTATCTTTTGTGTGTGAAAAACACGTTGAATCGAGTTTATTAATGTATTTCCTCGTGTCTTATTATTATTCTAATGCAAGTAACAAGATCACATATGACGAGATGACTGGAGGCTAGACAGAAACAAAAACAGCTTGACTTTATGTTTTCCTAATGAGTATCGATTTGAAATTGTTTCGTGGCTTTGTTTTCTTGTGCTTTAAAAAGAGAAAATTAAATATATTAACAAAAACCAAAAACAATTAAAAAACAAAACAAAACAAAAAAAAAGGAGAAAGTAATTTAAAAAATAGTCATTAGCTTAAAAGGAAAATGAATAAAAAAAATAACGAACTCGGTTAGGATTTGGTGTAAATCCGGGATTTCAAGCCGTATTGGTAATTTACAGAATTATGTCATATCTGCAGTACGCCATAAAAAAATTTCCATAAATTTAAATTTCCACTTCTTTATGCTGCGCCTTTAGATTAAAATAAAAAGAAGAAAAAATTTACAAAATATATAAATGGAAAATTAAACAGCAACAACAGTAGCAATGTTTGAACCTCGTCCTTGGCGGTCGAACGGAAATTTTTTTAAAAAATCAGCAGATGTGCGCTTAGTCATAAAAATGGCTGATTCACAAAAGAAGGGAACATGAATGAAAAATCAAAAGAACGGTTGCCAAAAACTGAAAACATTTGTTCACGCCCTTTGTTCGCTTGGTTCATTGAATCAGTGCCAAGATGAGAGGAAAGACTGAAGTAGTGTTGTGTTAATGTTACGAAAATGCTTCAGGGATTTACCCATAGCTGACGTTCCTTTCTTTTTTACAAAAAGAAATAAATAGCCGATTAAATCACATAAGCTTTCACTTTATCAGTTATGTATATGAGAGGAAAATTTTGTACTCACAATATCGAAAATAAATATCCAATCTTAATTTCCTGTTTTCCCATGAAATAATGCTCGCATTTTTTGTACCTAAAGTAATTATCATACAGATGGACAAACACATTTTGAGTATTTAATGAATACGTAATCGGATGCTTTTGGTTGATCCGTTTCTTAAATATCTTCTGTTGTGGATGTGATATATTATAGCCGCTTAGCAAAAGATATATACATTAGGGTTTGAAAAAGAAATAATCATACATCGAACAACGCATGACTCAATTCAAAAAATAGTTTTGGCTTCTGTTTTTTTTTTTTTTTTTTTTCAGCGATGGACTCTTTTTGGATCACATTGTAAATTGGTTGTGGCGATAAGGGGAAGCAAACAATGTTTTGACAATAAAAAAAGGAGAAGCAAACACAGTATATGTCTGCGCGGAGCCTTCCCAATAAACCTCATTAAGTTATCTTGAACGGCCAATCTTCTATATTTTTTTGCATTAATATAGGTGTGTCCCTCTGGACTCTATCAGTGAACCTACATTGTTCCTAATTTTTCTCAACGACCTTTCCGATGTCATTAGTTCTCAACACGGTATCTCTAAACTGATGACACAGTTATTTACTCTTATCTTAATAGCAAATTTGTTCTGTTCGAGAAGATCAAACTTAAAACTGATCTAAAAAAACTTTTGGGCAAGAAATGGTTTGTTAATTTCAACGCTTCCAAAACAAAACTACTCTCTATTAATCCTCCTAAAGATGGCCCTCTCTGCCTTACATCAGCATGGCTGATGCTAACCTCCAAGAGAGTGACTTCTTGCGACTTCTCGGACGAAGAGTTATCCGATGACATGAAGTGGAAAGATTATATTGAATCAACGGCTAGTTTTGCTGCTAGGACAGGTAATTCATTGTGTCATGCGAGACACTGTTTCTTGCCAAAATCTAGCTTGCACATTTATAAGTCTACCATTCATCCATGCATTAAATATTGACGCCACCTATAGTCAGCTGCTACTCTTACGTATTTAGATATTTTTGATAAAATACGAAAAATCTGCAATCAGTGATTACCAAAGCCATGCCATCTTGGCTTTTGTCACTTTCACCACCGTCGTAACCTAGCGTCTCTTTGCCTTTTCTACAAATATTCACATGGTAATCGTTCTGATGAATTTTAATTTTTGGTAGCTACATTCTAAGAATTCATGCGTACTACTAGATTGGCAACTAGGTCTCATCATCTTATGGTTGAAATGGCTAGATGTAACCGTAAGTTCTACGTTAACAGTTTCTTCTATCGCATTCCTCGTCTGTGGAACTCTCTTCGGGGTCCTTGCTTTCCAGGGATCTTCAAAAATTTAAATGCAATTCCAATGTTAGCTTCTGTTCTTTTTTTTTTTTTGTTGTTGTTGTTGTTTTCTCTTCTTAATAATGTTTTATTTTTCTCATATTCTTTCACACTTGATACCCCCACCTGTGTCTTAGTGGCTTCGGTGCCTTGCCTGGGATGATATGGTTAAGATAATTCTGACATGATATGTCGCGGAAATCTCATGTGCTTTCTTCGTTTAACAGTGAATTCGAAAGTGCATCAAAGTAATTAGTGGATAGTAATGATTGAGCGGGTGAAAGAAAATGGATTCGGCGATCCGTGTTCAAATTCTGAGCAAGACACCTTCGCATAAATTCTCTTTTTCTGCATAAAATATGGGTTAACTAGCAGGGCAGAAGGGTTTCTCTAGCCTTGCCTGCAACCAGTCTATGAGAAGATATGAAAATATGAATTTGGAAGAGGTAGGGTCTCCGTCGGGCTATCTTTCTCTAGAAGCACCCACTTCAGCTATGGCTAAAGTACATGTGCTGTATCTATATTGGGTGACGGGAATCCTGACTGACGGAGGCAGTGAAAGCAATGACAATCAATGAGCGGAGAATGAGATATTTCGCCGACATGATGTCATACAAAAATATCCTGGCCCCAAGGGAATTAAGACCTTACTTATTACATGGCGTAGTAGTTGTCAATGAGATAGATTAGTACCAAATGAATACAGATTAATCTCAACTGAATCGGCAGTTTTGTAAATACCGTTTGCACATTTTTCTCTTTTCGATGATTTTAAAATCGATCTTTTTTTTTTCGTTTTAAAACTTTCAATATTCAGCGTAAATTGTTGAGGTTCAATTTTTCACGAGATTTTGTAGTTTTACTCGTGTCAGCCAAGCATGTATATATCGAATTCCAAGCCGATTTTCGTAGGATTTTCTTTTTTTGGATTAATTTCTGTGCCATAAAAATGAACATATCACAATGGAAGAAATTGTTTTCCTTTCATAAGAAAAGTTTTCCCGTTACAAAAGCAAGAATCATTTGCATACGAGTATTAAAAGATATTGCTTGTGTGTTGTGGTGCAGTGGATATCGGCTCGGAACGAGAAATCGGAGAGCCGAGTTTAAATTCTAGTTGAATTCCTTGCATTCACTTACGCGCAAATATCCTTGGGAAATGTATTAATCCCCTCCAGTTATAGGTTAAATTATAGGACAGATTGGGTTCTATAGTCTTGGCTGGCAAGCAATCTACCGCAGAAAGTAATGGTAATCTACTGTGTAACGGGTACTTGGAAAAAAGAGGAAATATATTTGTCTCCTCTATTCTCCAAAGTCCACTCTAGTCATTAGTGTATCAGTGATGTAACAAAAAGGAAAGACTAGACTAACACATGAATTAAAAAATGATGCAATATTATAGTATTTATATATTATATATTCGCAGTACTTATTTGAAAGCGCTCAATATCAGTGACGCGCGTGTGTGTGTGTGTCTTTGTGCACGTCAATGGGTGTACAAATGTGTATATATGTCTGCGTCTGTCATGACGACGAATTTTCCTTCCACTTCCACAAAAATACACCAATATACGCAGCCTTACATATATTATGCAATATATATTGTATATTATACGGCGTAGTAGGTTGTCAATGAGATAGATTCATACCAAATAAATATAGATTCATCCAACATGAATCGATATTTTTATAAATACCGTTTGTAACATGTTCGGCGCTGAGGGCTAAAAATGAACTAAAAGAAATACTGATAGAAACGAACGAAGATTTTCTTGCCTTTTTTAAAAATCGCTAAAACATAAAGAAATTTCTCACGGAAGAAGATAGATTGCAGGAAAGCCATGTGGCGAGCTTGAACAACTGATTAATGGTACTGTTATCAAAACACAAGCCAGAATAGAGAATCAAAAGAGGGAATGATAAAATTTACTTAATGAGTACGCAGAGCAGGCAACGGATGAGATTTCACTATAAACAGGGTCAGAGTATGAGGATTTTTTTGTGAATTAAGAGATTAATGACCCTGAAAAAAATCAAGGACGTCATCTAGTGCATAGGTAAGTAGAAAACAGGATTTTCCTTGCGTAGAAGAAATATAAAAATGATAAAATTTAATTAATGATCACAAGTCAATGCAGACCGAATGCAGACGTGTCAGATTGGTTGAAGGAGAGCCGAAGTGCTGATCACAGATGAAATATCAAGGAAGGTGAAGAAATTGTTCACTCCCCTTGAAAAGTATTGTTGTGAAATACAAATGAAAGAAGGAAGTTCTTTGGACGGATCGATTACCTGTGACCGCTACTCATGGAAAATGGAAACCCCCGAATTGAAGAAAAGGTAATTAATTTTTGAAAGCCAGACAACAAAGAGACTATTGTTAAGATTAAGGAAAACACTGATTTCCTAAACCAATCAATCCTCACACCAGTTTTAGGTGAAAGTCCATATAAACGAGGGCCCGAAGTGACCAAGAAAGAGTTCGGCTGAAGCTGCAGTTAAAATTGTAGTTGAGATAAGAGACCACGCCACCTGATATCACGTGACTGCTTGTCTAAAAAGAACGTGAACCCTGTGCCACACTTAATAAAACCAACCGAAGTGTTGCATTTTAACTTAAGACATGGGTTGAGACGATAACTGTCTGCATGAAAGTAGATAGATTCTGACTGTTGAAATGATCAAGTATTGTACCAAAATAACGAAGATATAAAACTTTTAATTCTATGAAGATATTTTTTCTTTTTGTGACTTTTCACAACCTGAATCGACCTATTACAGCAGTTCCTGAGGGTCACTCGGCTTCGCCTGTCTTATGATCAACCTAATCACAACGTGAGCTAAGATAGGGTTAGATCGAAGTGATCGATTTATTGATCCAGCCGAAGAAATCGGGTAATTTGAAGATCGAATAGAGAGTAAACGTCACATTTGGTGCCGAGACCAGGATAGATTCAAAACAACACAGTCAGGACCGGCTCAAGAGCAATAGACATCTAAAAACGGAATTTGAATTTGACGTTTGTTTAATCATAATTTTGCACAGAATTGGAGTGATGTCTGTGTAATCCTCCAGAATTTATTTTTACACAGAATTGAGATCTTAGTGATACTACGTAAATCTATTGTTGTTTTTTTATACAATTTTAAACTGGATTCTGCATATATATATATATATATATATATATATATATATATATATATATATATTAATTCAGATACTTCAATCCAAGGGAAAAAAGCAGGAAGGTAAATTCCAAAAACCTGATCCTAATTGATATTAAAAATTTTATTTTAATATTAAAA
Organism: Ascarosepion bandense; assembly: GCA_037127315.1. NCBI lineage: Eukaryota > Metazoa > Mollusca > Cephalopoda > Sepiida > Sepiidae > Ascarosepion > Ascarosepion bandense. The sequence continues at coordinate 452,654 of JBBBDQ010000406.1, forward strand.
AATGATACAGGAAGAGAGCTCCATGTAATAAAATATTACAGAGCAAATATATATTAAAAAAGGATTAATTCAAAGATGTTGAATGGCCATTTCGATATGAAGATCCCCACAGGGGATAACACATCACCTCAGCAACAGAAAAATCCTTTCAGAAACTGGAGAAAAATTAGTCTACTTTTCCTTCTTAAATAGATTGCAAAGAAATTAAAAAATAAAATAAAATAAAAATAAAAATAAAAATAAAAAGGAAAAATAAAGGAAAACAAAAAGAAAAAGATAAAATAAAATCAAATAAATAAGAAAAGAAAAAATTTATATCGTCTGGGTTCGCAAAAAAAAAGGAAAGAGAATTGTAACTAAAAATTAAAAATTAACAGACAGCCGTGTTAAATCGACGTAAGTTTAAGCAACACAGAAAAAAGGTGGTAAGAGAGATAAAAGAATGAAGGGAGGGAAAAAGAAAAGAAAAGAAAGAAAAAATTTTAAAAAATATTACAGACGCTGGACAAATTCAAAAACCTAACTTCCCAAAAACGTTGAAGTATTAGAAAAAGGCCTTTACTTAAAAAGGCATAATTATTTATAAAAAGGAATAAAAAGATATAGGATTTAAAATAAAATTATTTTTAAAAAAATTAGGTCATTTGAATTAAACTAAATAAAGACAACACTAGGTAAAAAAAAAAAAATTCATTTACAATTATACATACCTATAGAAGTACACACATACATACATACATATACACACAATTCTACGATTAAGAATACATATATACATACACATACACACACATACATTCAATTTCATACACACTTATATACATATACATGCGCATACACACATATATATATGTGTGTACACACCTATATACAAAAAAATCATATACACACAATATACATGTGTACACTGCAAACCAGTTGTCGTTTAAACTTCGTTTTCACTTTATGAATTCAAGGAGATAATTTCGCGGCTGTGGCGTCTAGTTTAAAATAAAGCCTCAAATCACTAGAAACCCAGTACTTGAATCCGCCATTATAACATTCGAAAGGTACAACTGAATAATATTTAGCATTTTACACCCCTCATATATATATATATATATATATATATATATATATATATATATATATATTGTAATTACGTTGTTGGACTCGTAGGTTTTTTAACCTTTTGTTCATGCATTTACTTTTATAAAGAGTGCTCGATACAAATGTAGAGCGTTATACTGTAATGGTTGTTACAATGTTTTTATAAATTCATAGTATCACTACACAAAAACTTTAGCGTTTCGAAGCCAGCCCATTATGTTGTTGGCTTCATCTTCAGGTGATTTTTTTGAAATGAGAATTATCTAGTTGAAAAGCCCGTTTATTTGTGTTGGATTTATTTTTTGGAGTGTTAGAGGGGTTGGTCTGTATTTTGAGTTTTGTTGACCTTTTTAAGGTCTTAGGGTTAAGTGTTTGTTTGTGGCTGAGTGCAGGATTGGTTAATCTATTTATCTTGAGAGGGTTTAGGCTGCTGGCGCCTTGCGTGTTGTTATTTGGTTTAGGGATTGGTAGGTGTTGTTTTGTTTTGAGGTTGGTTTCTTCTTCATTTAAGTTATGTTATTTTGTATTGGGGTGTGTGCTTTTTTTGTTTTTTTATTCTTTTGTTTTTTATCGTGTCGATATTTCTATTTATTTATCTACTATTCTGCTGCAACTGCATTATTTTTTGTTGGTATTGTATAGGGTTTGTTTTCTTTTTCTGTTTATTTATAGAGTTGGTTATGTGTATTTTTTGTTTTTTTGGGGGGTTTCGTGGTTTGGGAGTTGTTTTGTTTACTTAAATTTTAGCGAGAAATATTTGCGATGTATGCATATTACTGCTAATTCATCTCTACGGTTTAATAAATCGTTGCTGTTAGGGTACTGAAGAATGTGTAGTTTTTCACTTAGACATAAAGGGCAGATGTCGTTAAGTGAGTTGCAAGTTCTAGTTTTTTCTAGGATTTTCCATTTTATTTTGGGTTTCTGTTTTGAATCCTTTAACTTCCAAAAGTATGTGGAAAGGGGTGTTTGGTTTCGGTATAAGCTGTTTTTAAATTAGGTTAGGTGCAAGTACCAGCGCTGCTTAAAAGTATTCTTAGTTGATCCGATATACATTTTATTTATAGTTGGATTTTCGATGGATGTTATGTTGCATTGATAGATTATTGAGTTTGATTTACATTTATTTTGTAGTGGGCAGTTACTAGGGTTTCTACAATTACACATGTTTTCGTTGTTGGGTTTGGTTGTGTTTTGGTTGCCGGTTTTATTTTGGTCTACGTGTTGATTTAGGATATATTTGTTATGGTTAGTTATGATTTTTTCTAGGTTGTTTGTGCAGGTGTAGCTAAGTTTAAGTTTATTTTTGTTGAAGATTTTACTGAGGGGGTTATTTCTTGGGAAATGTTTTTTATTTAAGTTCAGGAACTTCTGTCCTAGTTTGGTGTTGATCATTTGGTTGAAAGGAGGTGTGTACCAAATGATTTTTCTGTTTCTACTTTTCTTGTTGGGATTGTTGTTTGTTATGTATTGGATGTCTTTGTTTCTGTAGCCGCTTTTTTTTTAATGACTTGTTGTAGAGAGCTTTGTGTTTGTTGAATATTTCTTTGTTGGACGAGTTCTGGCTGATTGTATGTTCTATGGAAGAGGGTATATGTTTGATAATACTAGGGGGTGGTTTGACTTTGGGTGGATGTATAGGGGGTATTCATTGGGTTTTACGTATGGTTTGTAATTGTTGTTGACTAAATCTAGTGTGATATCGAGGAAGTTTGCTACTTTTAAATTTGTGTGGACTATAACTTTTAGGTTTAAAACTTTGAATTCTCTATGTATTAGTTTTCTGATTTTGTCTGTTTTAAAGTGTGTGGAGTCTTTTACTATCATTAGACCATCGTCTCTATATAGCCCTATGTCCTGTGTGCTAATGTCTTGGTGAGCGGTGAGATTGTACAGAGTAAATAAACCGATGAGATCAGAGGACTCTGCGGAGTCCAGCGCACCCATTGTAATGTCAAATTGGTTTACAGCGTTGTTTTTTATCCATTGCTCTTGGTTATGGATAGGAACAGATGTCTCGGCCGCCATTATGATATTATATTCCTCCTTTGTTAGGTCTGTGTAGTGTGTGGCAAATTCCAGTGCTAAGGTAAAGAGGTCTTTAGTATATATATATATATATATATATATATATATATATATATACTGTCAAATATAAGAGACAATGAATGTCTATTATGATAATCATGAGCCTTTTTAAACATCGTATTTTGGCTTTAATTTCAGGTGAAAATAAAGACAAAATTTCTCCAACATTTGGATAATTTTTATTAAGTTGGTTCTAAGCTTTCGGCACACATGAGCCATCTTCAGAGAGGTTACATGGACGTTAACATAAAAACATCCACCAACAGCGACGATTTTATCTTGTGTTAATAAAAAAAATTTGCTAAGCAACAATGACAGTTACCAAAAATAGCAAGCGCAGTTCGTAAATATGTAATGTGGTTACATATCTATATATATCATCATCATCATCATCGCCATCATCAGAATGGATGACGCTAGTCTCCTAGAGAGCAACACATTGGTCTTACTCTCCCAAATGATCTCAAATGAAGGGACTACATCGAATCCATAGCTGCATCTATTGATAGAAAGATTGGGTCACTGTGGCGGACATGGAAGTTTTTTCTCGTCAGATCCATCTTGCACATTTATAAATCTACCATTTATCCGTGCGTTGAATACTGTTGTTATATCTGTTCGGATGTTCCTGTCATTCGTCTTGATGTTCTCGACAAAATCAATATAATCGATTCTGACTTAACAGCTCGCCTTTAATCACTTTCTCACTGACGTGATTTGGCTTCCCTCTGTCTTTTCTAGAAGTATTTTCATAGCACCTGCTCTGAGGAACTTTATTCCCTGGCACCCCAATAACATGTATTTACTCATGCTACTAGATTGGCATCTAGGTCCCAAGCTTTTACCACCGAAATAGTTAAATGTATCTAAATCTTCTACTCTAACAGTTTCTTTTCTCGTACTTCCCGTTTGTGGAACTCCCTACCGTTTACTTGCTTCCCTGATATCTACAATCTCCAAAAATTTAAATGCAACATCAAATTGCCATATTTTATCTACTCGATTCCCATCCATCCCTAAACTTTTTTCCAACATCTCCTGTACTTTGTTTTTTTCTCTCATTGTAACCCTCCCTGCGCTCCAGTAGCGGTTCTGCCTTTCTTGGAGTGAAATGCTTATATATAAAAAAAATCTATGTTAATAGCATTCGAAATTGTGTTTTCAATTTTTTCAAAATTTGGTCTACCGCACTAAAAATTGGCGCCGTTGGCAAACCCGCAACCACATCAGCTCCAAACTTGTTTTTATTTTCAATCTGTTCATTCTCAGATTTGCATTGTAAAACTTGTGTTACTATTGCTCAATAAGTACCATTTTGAAAGACAAGAGCTTCATTATCGATAAAATTTTATCAGAAAATTGATTCAATTTTTGTTTGAGCCTCTTACCGTTGGATTAATTTAATACATGCGTTTGAATCGACGTATGCACACACGTACACACAAAGAGACGTAAATTCGCACACATCAGCAAACCCAGATATATCCAAGTACGCATTTTGTTATTCGAATTTCTGCAAACAGTAAAACTCTAAAAATCCTTTTTTACCTTTACGGTTGCTAAGCATCCAGAATTTAGCTTGAAATTGCTAACACGTTCGTCTCTTTTCTTTCATTTTTTTTATTTAATTCCGCATAATCGAAAGTAAATATTTCATTCTTCCTAAAAAAATAATTGTAATGGTTTTTATATTACATTGCGTATTTATGACATTGCCTAGTGCTCTAATTTATGTTATTGTCTTATGTTGTTGGTTGTTTTATGGCATATCAACCTCGGTGGGTCATTTATTGCCAACTAAATTTTATTTATTTTATTGTTGGTAATACATTTTACTTTCAACAATTTATTGTTGTTTTTATATAAGTTTTAGTGTCTAGTAATACTTTTTTTTTCTTTTCGAGTATCAAGATTTATTGGGATTTGTTTTCAAGTCCTTCCCTGTTATTTAATCTATAACTGAAGGGAAGTGGACGGATTAATACCTTTCCCAAGGGTACCAGTGCTTAAGTGAATGCAGGGTATTTAACCGGGATTCGAACTCGGCTCACCGATTTCTCTTTCCGTGCCGATATCCACAACGCACATCCGTCACTAAACGCTTACAGCACCTAGTATTCCCAAGCGGTCACCCATCTAAGTACTGACCAGGCTCAACGTTGCTTAACTTCGGTGATCGAGCGAGAACCGGTGTATTCAACGTGATATGGTCGTAAGCCTTGTCTTATGTATGCATGTAACATAACATATGCGATATATTGACTTTTATTGTTTTTTCTATGCATTATTTTAGCACGTGTTTTCTTAATTGCTTTTTGTACGCATCTTTATATCGTAATGGATAAGCATTTACAACGGTGTAGTGTGCATGTATTTACTTTATTGCCGTCTGTTCACATTTATTGCATCAGTTTGTGCATGCATTCCTTTTTCATTTATTTATTTATTTTTTATGTATAAACCCATTGATTACATGTCGAGCTTTTTTGCGATTAATGTGGTGAAAGTCTTTATTCTAGTTATTGCCAGAAAGAAGCACAAATTTGTACTAAATTGGATAGGAACAAAATCTTATTTTTCTTTTATATTTTTTCGTAGTCTCTATTTTAGTGCTTCTGAATTACACACTTTCAAATTTGATAAGAAATTAATTTGATTCAACTGTAGCTTTACATTTACATTATCCAGATAAATTTTACTTGGGTGTCTTGTGTCGAAGGCTTATTCAAATGTTAACTGAAAGAATCTCACTTAAATTTCATTTCATTCGTTTTGTGTACTCTTTCATTTTTAGTTTTCCTTTTGTCTCTGTTTGTAGAATTTTAGATAAAACATTACACCTAGTGAGCAGATAAATAGAATAGATAGAAGAGGTTAGAGCAACACGTGCTACAACCAATGTCCAGACTCAAATCATGGGGATCAAATATATTCATAGATGGTAGTTGAAGACCTTGTTGGGTTTTCCAGGCACGCACTTCGAGTTAGCCAATAAAATATAGCGGAAACCTCCACATTAATTTCTATTTAGGATTACAAAACACATAAGACTCGTGAAAAGAATAACCAACGACGAATTGTAACCAAAATATGCTTGTATTAACAAATTTACAGTAATTCGATGTTGATAGAGAAAGAACATGCATTTAACTGTGAACAATGTAGAAAGATCAAGAGTTTTCTCCCATTAACTGTAATTTGAGAGAAAGTCAATGAACAAATGTTCTTGGGAAAGGTTCATTCTGATAAAGTCTTATTCAGAAGGGAAAAATAATTTATATAATATTTTGTAAGATGGCTCTAAAGTGTTGAGTTGAAATGTTTGTATCAGCGTGTTCTTAAAAGATGTGCTTGGCTGGTATCCAACTGACAGGAATTTAACAGTTGAATTCTCATTGTATGTGTGCATGTGTATGAGGGAGGAATAATTATGACGTATTTCCCCACAACTGCCTTGGCAGCTGAGGCCTCACTGAAGATTCAACACGTGGATGCTTAAATAGTTATGGAAGAGCTCACTTCGCTTGCGCGGGAAAACTAGGTTTTCACGTGCAAACGACTTGATTGGCTAATAATTAATCAATCACTGTTTAACAAAGTAGTGTGATGTGTGAATGTATATATGTGTGTAGGTACGAACGATAGTGGTACTGTTATAACCTCACCTGAACTTAGTTCAAGGGTTGTAATCTTGTAGAGTACAAACCTCATCTATTGTGTGTACCATATTTATGCCATGTTATATTGTTGCTTTACATTGTTGCATTTAATGAAACCATTTCTTTAGATTTACTTTTTTTTAGTAACTCGCATTTATTCTTTTTGGGGAGCTCATTGAGGAAGGAAGCCGTTATAAAATAACAACCAGGTTAACGGTTCTGTTGACTATATGACGTCTGTTTGTGTGAGTAAGTGCAATTATCTTAGTTGTCAAGATTTTAGATCTCAACTAAGGACATCAGACTCATCATTATCAATTTTAAAAATATTAATTAAAAAATCAGTTTTCGTCATCTTGATACATTCCATATTTCCCGTTTGGTTTTGAGTCGGAGGAAAAATTAATGTGCAGATTTTATTTTGTAGTGTAGGGGAGCTCGGCTATACCTGCGAAAATGACCTTGTGTCAAACATGACCGAACTCCCCATATTTATTAGTTGAACAAACATCAAAAGATAAAAAAAGATCTCTTCTTTTATAATATTAAAAATGAGATTTATTAATTAAAATATTACATAAATTTTGTTGTTATTAAGAATTGTCAGTCAGTCAGTTAAGTGCCATACGTGAAACACACTTGGGCGATCATGTCTCGAAAGAGACATGACTGACTGGGTAGAAGATTATTCCGCAGTAGGTTGCCATTGCTTTCTGCGGTAGACTGGTTGCCGACCAAGGCGATAGAACCCAATCTGTCCTGTTATTTAACCCATAACTGGAAGGAAGAGACGGATTAATACCTTTCCCAAGGGTATTTGCGCGTAAGTGAATACAAGGAATTACAACTGGAATTCGAACTCGGCTCCCCGATTTCTCGTTCCGAGCCGATATCCACTGCACCACAACGCACATCCTAAGAATTGTACTAAAGTGAAATATCTCGTTCATGTTTTTAATGCTTGAACGATAGCAGTAAACGTTTGTGTGTTGAATCTTGGTTCCCATCTTTTTTTTTTTTTTTGTTGGCGGACAGTTTTGAAGAAAAAAATGTATAGGTGAAAGAGAAAGTGAGAAAATGCATGTCTTGTTTTGACGCCCAGTCAGATTAAAATAACTCTCTGTAATGTTCTTTCTTTCGTTGATGACGAGGCAAGAGGAAGATGGAGAATCAATAAACGCAGCTCGAAAGAGAGGGCGAGACGGTAAGGAAATGGAGGTTGCGGGACGCCATCCGGGAGACGGCCTGAAGACCTCTGAAAAGAAAAGGCAAAAGCACGCGTATTTATGCATTTTGACGACCAAGAATAGGATCAATTTGAATATATTTTTCTGTCTTCTGGTTGGTCAATAAATGAGATGCTGTATGTACTTCTTTTTGCTCTCGACTACATCCTCATATGCAAAGATATGTAATGAAAAGCGATTTTCTATTGGTTAATTCATAAATATAATTGTTCTTTCATCAGCCTCTGAAAGGTTATAAGTGTGTGTAAAATCGGATTTATTGAGCAATCAAATATTGAGGGATTCGACACTAGTCACTTTTTCCTACAAAGAATGTTTTTAATAATATCCACCTAATCAAGGCTGAAGAACCACTCAAGGTAGAAAGTTACTGAATGATGTTGTGTGAGCATAAGAAAAAGAGGTAAGAAGTGCAGTTTATTAGGTTATGTAGGAAAGGTAAAGGCTAACCGATAAAAAGGGTTGGGGGGAATAATTCATCACCTACAAGGCCACATAGACGCTTTTAAACTTTACCTAGATAGACAAGTGAGGACTGGGTCGCTTACGTTGTATAGCGGGCTTAACTGTGAAAGTCTGAACAGGTGGAACTAAGGAGTTTAGTTTTCCTGAATAGTTGTCATGGAAGCAGAAGCTTGAAATGTTTTGTTTGTGGAAAAAGGATTGTACGGTGAAAAATAATTCATCACAAGACAGCGTAGACACTTTTAAATTCTAGGTCGATGGATAAGTGATGACTGGTACCTCTAGCCCAGATAGGTTAGCAATACTCCATTTTAGGTTTATGTTATAATGGAACATCCTATCACCCCTGACAGTTGATTCGTCGAAGAGATTAAGAAGTATCGAAGTAAGGAAGTAGGAGACGATTCGACTTCCTCCCCAATTCCGTCTTGACTTACCATTTTATTGAACTCTCTGTTACTTGTACTTTTCCGTACAATAAACACTGTTATTTATTTACCCTTTACATGTTGTGTAAATCTTTTCACTTGGAATTTACCTTGTTATTTATATCGTTCCCGCGATATAACAGTTTAATATGGTTAATATAGATAAAATGTGCGTTGTTGAGCAGTGGATGTCGGCTTGAAACGAGAAATCGGACAGCCGAGTTCGAATTCCAGTCGAATTCGTTGCATTCACTAATATTCTGCTCAGTCAGTCATGTCTCTTTCGAGACATGATCACCCAAGTGTTTATTATGTATGGCACTTTACTGACTAACTGACTGACTAAATATAGATAAAACAAAAGGAGTTATATACTTTCTGAGTCGTTTCAATAACCATGGAAAAAATAATTAACAACTAAACATAAATTTCTTGATTCTTTGTAAAGACGACTAGTGACGAACATATGGGCATCTCACTTCTGGAACATCCATTTCACAAAATTGGAAGTGAAGACATTTATTACTTCGTATCATGTATGTGTTTATTGTATTATTTTTTTTGTAGACAATATAAATCTTCATGTGTTCTTTCTTATTCCAGTTTTTTTTTTTTTTTTACTTCGTTCATAATTTTTTTACGGGTCTTCAGTTGGATCGATGAAATGAAAACGTTTTTTCTGGAAGACTCGTTTTTACACATCAACTAAAGATACCACTTCAACCAATAAAACTCTATCAAGTCCATTACTTAACTAATTTAATCTACTCCTTAACCCAAATCATATGTTGAAGATTCCTTTATATCTTAACATTCCCAACTTTTTCTTTTCTTCTTTTTACTACTGTTATACTCTGCTGCAATTAGATATTTTTCTGATTCATTCTACATTTCGACCGGATGTGAACTCCAAGAAGGTAGAACACAAAATAAAAATTTAAAAAATTTCGCATAGGCTCTGAGCATCACTTTCGGTCCACAAAGCAAGCCCCCGTAATGAAAGTGATAAAATAGCCAATAGAAAACATTCCCACTGGAAAAAGAGATGTTCTCTGGGACCACCAGAACTGCTTAAAGGCAAGCCTCTCATAACGACTACCAGTAGTTGCCGGCCGTAAGGCCATCTGTCGACACGCAAATCGCTGTTGCCGTTACCACCATGGGTGCTTCTCTCAACACAACCGTTACCACTCACTGGGTTCACTAATCTTACCCGACTCTTCACACACGGAAATCAACAGAGACTAACTTTGATACCGCCAGGCTCTCGACAACCACCACAATTATAAGATCACACGCGGAATGCGGCCGACAATCCAGTTTCGACACCTCCAGGCTCCCGTTACCCACCACCTACCACCCACCACCGTAATTTATAACATCGCACGCTGAATGCGTCTGACAATCCAGCTTTGACACCGCAGGCTCCTGATGTCAAACCGCCGTGATTTATAATACTTCAAAATCGACACAACCCTGCAACAAGTCTTCTTGTTGTCCCCCGACGTCACCTCGGCAACGCAATTCGCTACTAGCATACTCTTGCAGTGAGGCATTCTACCACAGGCCTACCTAATTCCTCGTTTCTACCGCCGTCATCTCACCATATACGACTTGCTACAAGCATACCCTCACAGTCACCACCACGTTGAAACATCCTCGTCACCACCACCATCACTTCGCCAACTCCTGTAGGGAAACATTCCACCACAGGCCTACCAGATACGTCTCATAACTCTTCGCCACCGCCGTCACCTCAGCGTCCCCGACTCTAGTTAATACAACATACGACTAGAATCAAATTGCAAATTCCACTTGCTACACTAAATATTCATAACCACTGCTTTCACTTTAGCAATCAACGCACCTCACCATCAACCTACCATCGTAACCTCAGTCGATCAAACATGCGTCAAGCCAACCAACGGCTATATCTTGTAACCTGGGTCAAACAAACCCAAGAAATTGGTCAACTCTCGGCACTACTGTCAATAACCTTACACATAATTGATTTAATGTCGATCAGCAACCGAAATCGATATTTCCTCCAATTTTCCAACAGCTGTAATATATCCATATTAAGTACCTCAACTCTATTTTCGATACCTAAGTTTCAAATTGAATTTGAAAAAAAAAATTTTTTCTTGAAACTTTAATTTTAACTTAATTGAAAGTTAAATGATTAAATTTACTATTTCCACTAAGCAAATTACTCGGATGCCTTTTGAAAAAGAAATTATATTCATTGGAATCTAAAATTTTGAATTTTCCTTTTCAATTTTTTTTTTTTTTTTTGAGCGATCGACATATTTGTAAACAAAAGTTAATTCTCGGTTTTAAAAATCTTGCAAAAATAAAATATACATCTCTCGCTCGTTAATTTTGGAAAATTATCAAATTTAAATTTAAATTAATCTGATTTTACTTGTTTATAGCATGAAATTTAGAATAAAAGTATTTCTTAATCAAAAAGGTCTGATTCGTTCACATTTCAAATAGGCGTTGACAACACCTGTTATCAATCAATCTGGAAGTATGGTGACTAAAAGTTGACATAAAAGGAAAAACAATTAAAACATGTAACTTTTTAAGGATAAGTCTCTTATAAGTTTCCATAGTAAAAGAAAATGTGCAGATTAACAAAATAAAAAAAATTCGAAATTATTTTAAAAATATTAATTCTAAATGATTTGTATTAAGCTTATGAATTTTCGATTTGTAAATAAAGTCAATTTTTAATGAATTAATAACCGAAGACACTGAATAAGTGGAAGAAATTTTAAAAAATGTTTGAAACTTCATTTAGCAAAGAAAAAACGAAAGAAATTCTTATAAAAATTCATTATTCATCGAATATTTTTCTTCTTCAGAATATGATATCCTAAAATTATATTATTTATAAAATCAATTAAAACTTTATATATATATATTCCGGCCTCATTATTTACGGGAATTTTGTTAGGAAAATGCGTGTCATTTCGATTTTTCGTAAATAAGGCTTGATTTAACTTCGGTTAGCATATGGTATCATTCGTAGTCGAGCGGTCTAAGACGTACCAGATCAATTAATGGCTTCCTCTATGTTGTTAGGGTCGCACGTTCGAATCCTGCCGAGTGAGACATATTTTCGTAACAATTTCTCCTAAATCGCCTGTAGAAATATATATATATACTGTTTAATTAAAAACAGGATATCTGGGAGTATCCATTAAAAATGATTCTAAAACACACACACACACACACATATATATATATCGTTTTTCCTTGCCACATCATGCTACTCAAAGCTTCGTGTGCGTGACAGTTATCATGTATAACATTTTCCCTATCAATGCTCTTGCATAATTAGGAATTTATGTCAGATGATTGCCACGCGCATGACATTTTGACGCATCGTGAAGTAAGGAATAGCGATATTATCCTTTTTAATATATCTCTTAGCTTTGTTATTTTACATTGAGCACTAAGTTTTTCCTCACTGTGCACCACGTGCGCACACTCACTCACACACACACGCACACACACACACGCACGCACACACACACACACACACACACACACACACACACACACACACACATACGCACACGCACTCACACGATGGGTGAAGGTGCTGGATTAACCCATTTATTTGAACAAAGAACCAAAGAACAGAATTCATTCTGGTGTCTTTTATTATAAAGAAATTCAGCTGCTTTATCGTGTATCGTCTGCTTTTCTGTGAGAAAGTAGAGGCTGCGTGGTGCTTTTACTTAATTTTTGAATTTCAAAATTATTTTTGGTACATTTCGATTTGCGGGGAAACAGCTCAGTTTTTTTTTTTTTTTTTTCCATCTAGAACCAACCAAAAGGTTTCCCTCCAATTTCAAAGAAGTGAATTCGGAACTTATCTTTAGGTAATAAAAGTGGGTTTTGGAAAAATTCAAAGCAGTCGATGAATATCTGTTGTTAGAACCCAGGTCGCTTCTGCCCAAAAAGAAAAAAATACAGAAAAAATTTGACAACCAGTAGACGAGAATTGAAAGGAACGTCAAATTTGCTCTCACATCAAGGAAAAGTCTTCGGCTGGTGTGATTGTTCTATTCTTTCTTGTTACTACGAAGTTTGCTTCCAAAAATTGTAGCAATTCTATAAAAACTATTCAGAGAAGTATTTTCTCCTTTTCTACATTTTATGTAGTTTTCTTTTCAGTGGATCTTATGCAGCATTATAATTTTACTAGCAGTATAGCCCGGCGTTGCTCGGGTGTAATGAAAGCTTTAAAACTAATCCATAGTCCTGGAGTTCAGACTCAGCCTAAAGAATATTTGTGTGAAGTTTGGTGAGAATCTGATGAAAATTGTGGATTTGTATAAAGGACATACAGACAGATAAACAAGCACACACACAAACATCTTGCCTTTGATATATATATATATTATCGATTTTCTGCACTATTGTAAGAACTGAAACCTTGAAACTTCTGAATGTCGTTTCTTATGTCTTTGTCTATGAGTGTATCAAATTTGATTAAAATCGGACCACTCCTTTTATAACCCGATTTTTTCGATTATCGATTTTCGATATTTATCGAGTGTACCTCGACACAAAACCTAGCTAAGAACACTCGCAGACGCTTATAGTACAACTGTGTAAATTTTCAAGAAAATCGGTTCAGCACACACACACACACACACACACACACACACACACACACACACACACACACACACACACACACACACACACACAGACAAAGTTCCATTTATAAATAAGTTTAGATATTATAACTGGGCATATTTCATTTGCATTGATTATTTTTATATACTTTTTAATGGCCATCATTTGGAACACAATGCACTTAATTTGTATTTCATTCATGTTTTTGGGAGTTAACAATAAATTTATCGTTTGTTCTTAAATTTGGCTCGTAGCCTCTGTCTTTATTGTGTGCTCATATAAAGTAAATGTTACCTCAAATGTTTGTTTCAACTATTTTTTTTTTTCGCATTTTTTTTTACCAGATAAAAAATTCCTTTATTATTGGTTGGGTCTAGAACGTTCCGGCCTCACCTCAAACCTTAAACCTGCGCGGGTGTTCGGTATTGGATTTAAGCTGGTAAGAATTTGAGTGGGTATGTTTTAATGTTATTGCGAAGGTCCAAGAGCCACTCGAGGTAGAAAGTTTTGTTGATTATTTTGTGCATGCAAGATTTAGTGGAGAAAGTTCTCTCTTGGATGTTGAAGAAAATGCATCAATGTTCATACTGGAAGAGTTCCTAAAAAAAGGAAATATGATGTTTGTACTAATCAGTAGTTGAATATAATTATATATGTAGTGAAGTATGCTTGTAAGAGAGAGAGAGAGAGAGAGAGAGAGAGAGAGAGAGAGAGAGAGAGAGAGAGAAATATTTTCGGTGTAACTAATTGCTAAACGCAATTAGCGCAGTATGTGAGTTGGAAAGGAACTAACGGCATTCGAACTGTTAGCTCCGAAAGACAGATTCCAACTAGTCTACACACGTGTGAACATCAGCTTATATATTTCTGAATGAAGCGCGGGAAAAAGAGGTTTCAGGTGCGGTACTAATGTAAGAGCATGTGCGTATATGTGCGTGTACGTGCGTACATGGTGATATGTGTATAGTATGTACATGCATGTAGAAGTGATTCTACAAAAGAATAGTAATATACTGTGAAAGAGTAAGAGAAGCGTAGGTACATTAGATACTGAATAATCTTATTATCAGTCGTCGTGGAATTTTCACGGTTCCAGCTGATTTTGTGGGGGATATGAAATAAAACCAATAAATAAAATAATAATAACAAATACAAAAATAAATAAATGAATTTCCTTTTATATGACGCAAGTTAAAAAAAAAAAAAGAAAAACGAAAAGGCTTTATGGTCACATGTTCGATTTTATGACCTTTATTTCCAGAAAGGACAGGATCTTTTTCTTTCTCCTCATGGCCTCAACATGTGAATCACGCGGTAATAAAGTTCCCACTGGAGAATGTTAGTTTCCCCGGTTCAACTGACGACTGAACTTTCTCTATCTTCTAACCAAAGAAAACTAAACAAAAGACTTTTATTTTGTTCCTCAAATTATTATAATGCTATGGATCTATGTTGCCTAATTTGTTTAAAATCATTGATATGAATTTTCAAAACAAAGAATAACATATTATATTCTTTTCTTTTTCGATACATTTAGCTCCTAAAACTTTTATATAAATCTCACACGCGGAAGAAGTCTGCAGCTCTTATCCCAGGAAATTCTAGGATAGTACTAGGTTGGCAGATAGGTCTTATTATTTTACTGCTTAATTTGTACAGTTCGTAAGGAAGACCATCTAAACCCGGAGATTTGTCCCGGCCAACCAGCTAGAGCGCATCCCAGATCTCAGCCTCTGTTACGGGACCCTCGTACCCAGCCGCTTCAGCTGCCTCAAGACGGGGGAAGTCGGCCAAATAGGTGTCAAACTGAGCAGAGCTCAGACCAGGCTCCTTGGTGAAAAGCTCCTGGAAGTAATCACAAAATGCCTCACATATGCCCCCGTTTATTGTCACGGTCCGATTATCCGGCAGTGTGACGCACGCAATATGTCGTTGGGAAGCTTTCCTGACTTCCTCTGCACGCAAATCAACGGCCATATTCGTTGCCTCGCAAGACATTCTTTTTAACCTAGCCCTCACTACCAGAGCTTGATCCTTCCTGATAAGCAGGGAGGCCAGCTCGGCGCTAGCTAAAGCTACGTCCCCACTATCATGGGATTTAATGGCCCGATCGACTTTTTCCTCTGCTGCTTTTTTTGCTGCTAAACTAACTTGATTGAGCCGACGGCTATAGTCAGCAGAAAACGTCTTAATTTTTGCTTTAAGATTATCCCACCACCGCTTCCCAATTCCAGCGCCCGTCAGTTCCCGTTGTATTGTTAGTAGCAGCTGTTTCTGGAAATCTCGGTCATCAAATAATGATGCGTTCAATTTCCAGTATCCAACCATTCTAGCCCCGGACGAGCCTATGATCCGAATAAACTATCGAATGAAAACTTGGACACTCTAAGAGCCCTACGTCGACTCTCTTAACTAAAACTCGGTCGCGGTAACTAGAACGTACCACCGTAACCGAGCCGTCCCTATTCGTCCAGGTTCATATTATTTCCTGGGGATGCTCGTTACGATACTCATCGACAAGATCACACTTGTTAACAAAATCCCGAAACGGCTTCATGTCAGGATTGTTAGTACCCGAACTGCAGCTTATACGGTCTAAATCGAGGTCAAGGACGGCGTTCCAATCCTCCGCTAAAACTATCGAACGTGATGTCGTCAAAAACAGCTCAATATGTCGAAACAAAGCAGGCAGCTCAGAATGGACATTGGCGCATAAACCCCAATGAGCCGAAGAGCCTTATCCGTTATGGTAACATCCAGCACGCAAAGCCTACCCGCCGGATCTGCGAAAACAAGAGCACACGTCGCATCCAAAGACTTGCTTACTAGTTAAGAAACACCTCTCGAACGTCCATCAAAACATGCTGAATAAAGAGTAAACTCCCTAGACAGATTGCTCTCATGATCGTGAGTTGAAAACCGAGTCTCCTGCACACAACATATATTCATCCCGAGACACTAAAGATCGCGAATGAGTCTTGCCCTGCGAGACTCCGACCTCAGGCCCCGAGCATTCACACTAGCCAACCAAAGAGCTATTATCGTTTTGGAAAGGTTTATCGTTGTTATTTTCTGCCCATGCCCCAACTCAAAATTGTACATATGGGAGTTAAGTAAGATTACATAGAGCATCTGAGGTATTATGGTGGACGTGGTAAGAATGGTAAGTACAAATGAAGATTGTCCTGAATAGTCCTACCCTTCACAGCACAAGTCTGGTCAGGGCCAATCAAACTAGGAAGAACAGCCTGCAAACGGCTGGCTAAGATCTTGGCTAAAATCTTCAACTCTGTATTTAACATCGTCAAAGGCCTGAAGTTATCTACTGAATCCCCGCTGTCCTTGTTTTTGCGCAGCAACTTGATCACACTCGTGGTGAAGCGTTGAGGTAAAAACCACTGCCTCATCCAGTTGTTGAAAATCAGTGCCAGCAAGGGAACAAGAACGGGTGACTGCCTCAAGTACAATTCGTAAGGAAGACCATCCAATCCCGGAGACTTGTCCTGGCTAACCAGCTTAAGCGCATCCCAGATCTCAGCCTCTGTTACTGGACCCTCGCACCCAGTCGTCTCAGCCGCCTTGAGGCGGGGGAAGTCGGCCAAATAGGCATCGAACTGAGCAGTGCTCAGACCGGGCTCCGTGGTGAACAGTTCCTGAAAATAGTCACGAAAAGCCTCGACTATACCCGCGTTTGTAGTCACGGTTCTCCCATCCGGCAATGTGACGCACGCGATATGCCTTTTGCCAGCATTTCTCAATTCCTCTACACGCAAATCAGCGGCCATATTCGTTGCCTCAAAAACATTCTCACCTAGCCCTAACTACCAGAGCTTGATCCTTCTTGACAAACAAGGAGGCCTGCTCTGCCCTAGCTAAGGCTACGTCCCCACTAACACGGGATTTGATAGTCCGATCAACTTTGGCTTCTACTGCCGTTTGTGCTACTAATCTTTCTAGATTGAGTCGACGGCTATATTCAGCAGCAAACGACCTAATCTTAGATTTTAAAGATCTCCACCACTTATTCCCAACCACATCCCCCGTCAATTCCCGCTTTATCATTAGTTTGAGGTGGTCCTGGAAATCTTGCTCTTCAAACAATGAACAGTTCAATTTCCAGTAACTAGCCAATTTACACCAAGGCTTATCTAAGTTTACACGAACCCGGACGAGCCTATGATCCGAGTAAACTGTCGAATGAAAACTTGGACAGCCTAACAGCCCTACATCGACTCTCTTAACTAAAACTCGGTCGATGTAGCTAGCATGCACCACCGTAGCCGAGCTGCCCCTATTAGTCCAAGTCCATACTGTATCCCGGGGGTGTTCATTTCGGTACTTATCGACAAGATCACACCTGTCGATAAAGTCCCGAAATGGTTTTACATCCGGGTTGTTAGTACCCGATCTTTCCCCTATGCGATCTATATCGGTGTCAAGGACGGCATTCCAATCGCCCGCTAAAACTACCCGACGAGATGTCGTCAAAAACGGCTCGATCTGCTGAAACAAAGCAGGCTGCTCCGCATGGTCATTGGGCGCATAAACCCCAATGAGACGAAGAGACTTATCCTTTATAGTAACATCCAGCACACAAAGTCTGCCTGCCGGATCTGCGAAGACAAGGGAACACAGCGCATTCAAGGACTTGCTCACTAGCCAGGAAACACCTCTCGAGCGTCCATCAAAACATGCTGAATAGAGGGCAAACCTACTAGACAGTATATCCTCATGATCACGAGTTGAAAAACGGGTCTCCTGTATACAACATACATCCACACCGAGGCGATGAAGATCTCATGCCACGGCCATTCACACTAGCAAACCAGAGAGCCATTATCAGTCCGATTAGGTTTGAGGAACTGCACCAAACACCCCAGGTGACAGGACACCGACAGCCTGTCCCATTGAGCCTTGGCCCATCTCAGTCTTGATAGTACCATCAAGAGACAAGCCACCAATGTCCCAAGGAAACGTTAGTTTCACTGTTCTATATAGTGAGGGGAGAAAAAAAATGGGAGCCTTCCTGAACAAAATTGAGACAATTTATTCGACAGATCGTTCCTTATGAAATGGAGGATCTGCCGGAAAACTTTCGTTAGCTTCAGCTAACATTTCCTATACTTTCTGTGAACCTTGTCCTGCTCTCACAACAGTGAGGATCCGTTTGGCTTTAGGGAAGTTCCTCAGATACTCAACATCTTGTCCGTAAACCATTTTAAAATTTAAAAGTGTCTTAAATTGTTTTTTTTTTTGTTGTTTTTTTGAAGAGCACAATTGCTCGATCTGCTCCAATGAAACTTTAAAAATGTCAGTTCCTTTGTTAAGTTAAATAAAGCCTTAGTTTTTATGGGGGGGTCTTTTACGTCCTCTAATGAAGGACTTCGTTGTCTTTTCTCAAGTTTTTTCGGTGTCTGTTTTGGTGTATGAGAGAGCGTGTGATCGGGACTGGAGATGGGACTGGAAACAGGGGTGTAATTGGATGGGGACTTATTTTTCTTTCGCTTTAGGGTAATCATCTTGGAAGGGGTAGGGGTCAATGATCTAGTCATCGGGGGAGGGGCCATTATATTTTTAGCTGAAGGGCTGGAGTGGGTAGATACTGAAGACCTTGGGATTGCTATCTTTTTTGCTAGCTGATTTTCCTTTCAGATTTTCACTGAGTTGTTTAAGTTTAATGTTTTTTTTCCCAGTTAGGCTCGTTTAGTTTTTGTACGTCGGACGCCGAGTCGTCACCCTTGGAACTAGTAGAGGGAACTCCTAAGAACATCCCGTTAACTTCATGTTAACTCATTAATATAGGAGGGAGAGTCCATTATCTGAGGAATAGGTGTGTTTCCCCATAACATTATGTTCAGTCAGTCAGTCAAGTGCCATACGTGATACACGCTTGGGCGATCAAGTCTCGAAAGAGACATGACTGACTGGGCAGAAGATTATCCCGCAGTAGGTTGCCATTGCTTTCTGCGGTAGACTGGTTGCCGACCAAAGCTAAAGAACCCAATCTGTCCTGCTATTTAACCCATAACTGGAAGGAAGAGACGGATTAATACCTTTCCCAAGGGTATTTGCGCGTAAGTGAATACAATGGATTCAACTGGAATTTGAACTCGGCTGCCCGGTCTCTCGTTCCGAGCCGATATCCACTGCACCACAAGCGCCCCCAAAATAAAGCTGTCACCACAGAGAAACTTTCCCGCCTGTCATCAACATGGATGACGCTAAAATCCAGGAGAGCAACACGTTTTGCCTTTTTTGAGCTCACGTTTTCCATTGTCATGAAATGGAGTAATTATATTAAATCAATAGCTAGGCTTAGTACTGGGAAAGCATGTTCACTGTGTCAGGCTAGACAATTTTTTCTCGTCAGAATCCATCTTGCTCAATTATAAATCTACCTTGTCCATGCACTGAATGCTACTGCCACATATGGTTTTATGCTCCTTCTATATATCTCAACATTCTTGACGCACTTTAAAGAATGATCTGTAATATAATCGATCCTGACATGACATCTCAACTTCAGTCACTTTCTCACCAACTTGGTGTGGTTTCCCTCCGTCTTTTCTGCAAATATTTCTATTATAATTGTTCTGATGAGCTTTCCTCCTTACTGTTTCGACTGCATGAATTTAAGTATGTTATTAGATTGGCAACTAAGTTTTACTGTTTTACTGTTTAATTAGCCAGATGCAACCGGATGTTCTATTCTGATAGTTTTTTCTCGCCTCTGGAACTCCCTTCCTATTTCTTGTTTTTAACAACAATCTTCAAAAATTTAAATGCAACGCCAATCGCTACCCGATGCCTTCCTTCATTGTCCTTTTCCTCACTTCTCCCCACGTAAGTTTTCTCACTTTTTTCCTCGTGAAATAATCGTCTTGCTTGGGGCGAAACGATGTTAAAAAAATCAGTTACTTAATAAGAATAAGAATAAGAATAAAAAAAAACAGTGATGTCGGGTGTGTGGGAACTAGTATAAGACACAGATCAAGCAAACAAAACTATCAGAGATGAAAAGCTTACTTTCGTCCTGGGCATGACAGGAAACAGTATCTGGCAGCAAGGCCTCACATTGGGAAGTTGTAAGGAGCATGGAATCACCTCTTAATTGCTGTTGTTTCCAGGTCCACCATGACCCGGAGTGGTAGCACCTGTTAGGGTCCCAGCTATGGGTAAATAGTTAACCCCCAAACTGGGTCAAAACACTATGAAAGTATAAAAATACACTTTTATAGAAATATATACATAAAAATAGAATTTTAACGAAAGATATACATTTTGAAAGAAAAATATTATCAACAATAACCGAACGTTTAAAAACAAATACAAAAAAAAAAAAAAATTGAAACCCTGCCTTTTTGGCATTAAATAACTCACATAGGTTGATATGCTGTTAAACAAAACCCAAACTCAAACTCAAAATCTTACTTTAAAGCAGGTCCAGACACCTTTGTTATTTGGGATTAAATCGCTGAGAACGTTAATTGTATGTTAATGATTTGCAATTAGCCAAAATAAAAGAATAGAGATTCTACCTCTCAATCGTTCAAAAAACTGGTTCAAAGAGCAATATTGACCCAGCAATATATTTAGCTGTGATTAAAAAGGCTTGTGCTAAATTAGAATTGATCCGATAGGAACTGAAGAGAAAAAATATTTCATGGTTCTGGTGAGATAAATGAGTCACCTCGATACGACTCGGTTGATGACCAAGTTCCATTAGCGGAATAAAGGAGGAGCGATACAAAAAAGAAAATGAAATCTTGAAGAAGTTGAGATACGCGTACCATTAAAAGAAGAATTTAGAAATGACTTAGAAAAATAAAAAGAATGCTCTTTCCTCGGTGGGTAGGAACAGGTACCAAAGGGGGCGAGTGGGTTTGGTTCCTCGACTGATTAATTAATAAACCTATCTAAAGTTGAAGGTGTAAGGGAGAGATTTCTGATGCCTAGATGACAGGTGCGTGGTGGTTTTGCATAGTATTGATGTTCGGACTGCTATACACAGTAGGCTCCCTGTGTGATGCTATTCCGAATTTGCACAACTCTTAAACCCTTTCAGTACCCTCCCCTGTTTCCTCAATTTGGTCCCATGAAAGAAGACAGGAATGCCCGATGAGAAAGGAGGAATAAAAAAAAAAAAAAAAAAAAGATAGAAAGACTTAGAGTAACGAATTCAGCCAGTTAAGTGCCATATGTGATACACGCTTGGGCGATCAAGTCTCGAAAGAGACATGACTGACTGGGCAGAAGATTATCCCGCAGTAGGTTGCCATTGCTTTCTGCGGTAGACTGGTTGCCGACCAAGGCTATAGAAACCAATCTGTCCTGTTATTTAACCCATAACTGAAAGGAAGAGACGGATTAATACCTTTCCCAAGGGTATATGCGTGTAAGTGAATGCAATGAATTCAACTGGAATTCGAACTCGACTCCCCGAGTTCTCGTTCCGAGCCGATAGCCACTGGACCACAAAAAATATAGACTGATGACATTAGAAAATATAAAGACGGATAGACTGAGAGTAGAATGGATGCAGGAGAGAAGAAGGAAAAACTGATCAGAAGAAAATCATGAACTCCTCTCAGCCAGACGGGGCCTTGGGGATGGGTCTGATTGAAACTGAAGAGAAAAAGGGAGATTGGAAGAGAAGAGTATGGAGATGTATCCTCGAAGTACAGAATCAGGGGAACTGCAAGGACAAAGACGGGAAGGTCCTGATAAAAAGGGACAGAAGTAGGCAGAGGAAAATGGGTCTGACTGCCAACTGTCTAAGCAGCATATTTTTTTAACCAATTCGTTCCAAGCAAAGCAAAAGTACCACTAAGACATAAGAGGCATGAAAGATAATGAAAAGATTTTAGAAGGAGCCAGAACATCGATCTTAAAAGTGTCAGCCAGTTAAGTACCATACGTGAAACACGCTTGGGCGATCATGTCTCGAAAGAGACATGACTGACTGGGCAGAAGATTATCCCGCAGTAGGTTGCCATTGCTTTCTGTGGTAGAGTGGTTGCCGACCAAGGCTATAGAACCCAATCTGTCCTGTTATTTGACTCATAGGTAAAGGGAAAAGAAATCTATTATATTATTATGTAGTAATTAGTGGGGAATTGGTTTCCTATTGTTATGAAATATTAAACTGATCCCCCACTTTATGACCAATGTAAGCCTTAATCATTATTCCAACTATTATATTCAGTCAGTCAGTTAAGTGCCATACGTGATACACGCTTGAGCATTCATGTCTCGAAAGAGACAGGACTGACTGGGGAGAAGATTATCCCGCAGTAGGTTGCCATTGCTTTCTGCAGTAGACTGGTTACCAGCCAAGGCTATAGAACCCAATCTGTCCTATTATTTGACTCCTAGCTAGAGGGAGAAGAGATGTAGTATATTATTACATAGTAATTAGTGGGGGATCTTCCGTTATTCATGTGATCTATGTTTCATGACCCTTGTGGAATCGTCCATTTACTGGAATCGCCCACATAATGAAATCATCCACTTACCAATATCACTCTTCAAATTTAAATGCTCTATTCCACAGAAACAACTTCATCTAATTAAATCCATGATGTGTGAGCCGACCATTCACGTCGCTGGTTTCATGTTCCCGCCAAGCGAACATGGAATAAGCATGGGGATTGGCTCGGCTATATAACTGTAACTATCACTTGATCAGTAGTTAGCGTCTCGATAAGCCAACACGAAGCTTTGACGTCCGAAACGGCTATTTAGCTAACTCGTCGCCGCAACCCAAGATTTTTCCCGCGCGACCACACGTCTTAGCTAATTCAACTTTACGAACAATCAAGCTTACCAACGACACAAATCTTCTTACAAGTTCAACTGTATTTCAAAAGATATTCGTCAAACGAAGCCTGATTCATTCGAACGACAATATTTTCCTAAAGATGTTATTAACTACAACTACTAAAAAATATGTGGATGTGCGTTGTGGTCCAGTGGATATCAACTCGGAACGAGGAAGCGGAGAGCCGAGTTCGAATTCCAGTTGAATTCGTTGCAATCATATACGCACAAATACCCTTGGGAAAGGTATTAATCCGTCTCTTTCCTCCAGCTATGGGTCAAATAACAGGACGGATTGGGTTCTATAGCCTTGGTTGGCAACCAGTCTACCGCAGAAAGCAATGGCAACCTACTGCGGGATAATGTTCTGCCCAGTCAGTCATGTCTCTTTTGAGACATGATCGCCCAAGCGTGTATCACGTATGGCACTTAACTGACTGACTGACTGACTAAAAAATAATATTGTTTTTAATCCTGATACAAGGTACGCAACTCTGCCCTTCTTTTTACACACACACATACACACCCGTTTTTTCCTCGTTCACGATTACTAAACTTTCGCCTATTTGAACTGTTTAATTTGTCCTGAACTTTTGCATTATTTATTCTAAACTCTATACAAGATTGACTTTCATCTTTCTAGAGACTCTTACATTAACTTTCATCTTTCACAAATTGTTCTATTGTATTTGAAATTGTATTGCGTAGTATATATAAATGTATTTTTGTATTATTTGTGAAATTCTGTGTTTCTTGCTTCATTGCCACTTGCGGCTTGCCAGTGTCTTTTCTTATTTTATTTGTTGTGGTAGACAGAACACGTATAACGATCATTTAAAGAATCCTTCTGATCATAAGCATTACTCCAGCACATCATACATCTACCACCCTGACCCTCAGCGACGACTTGAATTCGAGAATGATATTGAACCTTACCTTCTTTTCTATTTTTATTGTAAAAATAAGTTAGAAGTTGAGAAATGCGATCTCGAACGTTTACAGGACAATAATACTGGAAACAATAAAATAACAGGGGGCTGGTAGTGTATTATCGTGAAATTTCTCCCGTTCGGGAATAAGCGACTACAAGTCCGATATAAAGGTTATGGGATACACATTTTTTTCCTGCTAAAATAAGCAATTGGAAAATACATAAAAACATTATAGAAATTTTGGATCAAAACGGCATTAGAATTTAAATTACATTTTTATATTTCTCAACCAATCAGCTAAAAACATAGAATAAGAACATTCTAGAAAAATAGGATCGGAAGTCAATTAACAAAAAATATTTAGGCCCCAAAACAAAATAGTAAAATACAAATCTGATTGGTCAATAAATGTCTTCACACCTAAATGTTAGGAAGATTCTTTGATCCCCTATTATGGTTTATAAATAACACACAGTTAGGAAGTGGAGGTCAGTCACCAAGCTAGCCATTAAGTCAGCATGTAACCGATACTTTGTCCGGCCAAGTCATTCTTCCACACCAAAGTTCATGACCTAGCTACAGAGGGCCGTGAAAGGAAAAACCCGACAAACTTTCTTTCATCAACGCGACACGCTGTTGCCATCCGAGATGAACTTAATGTAAGTAAGAACGACTTATTTACGGACACCGTTAATATAAACTTACACTCACCTTTAAACAAATTTAACTTCTTGCCAAACTTTATTTTCCAAAAGGCAATTTTTCACATCTTGTATTTTATTTGTTTCCACATGCTAATTTTATTTTATACATATTAAATTGTTTGTTGTTTAATGTTCGTTGTGACTTATTCCATTTCTTTTGCGCGATTGTAAAACATTGTGTTGTATTTGTGGGGGAACTAATCTCGAGAGCAATACCCGTAAAATACGGAAGCACATCAACCAAGCACTTACCAAATCCCCTACAAGGTTAACAATAAAAACAAGACCGCGAAGGAGACAAAGAACAAACGCTGGATGTTTATAGAATTAGGAAAGAGAAACTGTACTTCCAATGAAACAACAGTTACAAAAAAGAAAGAATAATACATGAATTTCACTAAGAATGGATTTAAGTGTTATGAACATTTCCCCAGTCTTTTTGAACGTCAAACATAAAAGTGATTTAAGACTTTAATCGGTATGAAAAGGATAATTCAGCTATTTTCTTCATAACTGATGAATTATTTATAAAATGTTTCAAACGACCACTAAGTAACTTAATAACGTTATTTTTAGCCATTTAAAATTTCGGCATGCTCTACCGATTATACATCTTTTTTAAATGCATGTATTAGGATTTCAACTCGTAAAAAGAGATCAGAGACCGATCCGTTTTCTGTGGTAGTCAGTTTTCCTGGAGGCATCGACTTCTCCCTGCTGCGACGTATCAGTGAGTTTGGAGGAGGAAGGGATGATGACGTCACTCTCCCTTCCGTCTAAAAGTACTCATCAAGATCCACTGGCCTCTGCGAAGAACATCTTCAAGGCGTGACTTAAACTCAAATGAGTCAATTTGCGTACGCACCAGAAGAACTTATATCGGCAAAATAAACAGATCCGTTATATTTCTCCTTTTCCAGCTAGAATACAAAAACCACACACACACACACACACACACACACACACACACACACACACACACACACACACACACACTCACTAACACACACACACACTAACACACACCCACACACACACACAACAAAAAAAAACAGACGATTTAAAAAAGTCTGCGATAAAAATCTTTAAACAAGCAGGCAACACATCTGCCGATAAATATCAGCAGATATGTTGTATGACACTTGTATAACGTTATTTTATAATTTTAAAATAAAATACAGCGTATCTACAAAATAAGTGTAGATACGAAAATATAACAAAATTTGTTTTTTTTATTATTTTAATTTTAGATTCTAACATAATACATCACTCAAAAAATCTAATAAGTCAAACTAATAAAACAACTTTTAGGCAAAATTCGACTTTATTCATCAACATAGTCTCTTTTTAGGGTGATACACTGATTCCGGTGATTAGGGTGTGCGTTGTGGAGCAGTGGATATCGACTCGGAACGAGAAATCGGGGTGCCGATTTCGAATTTCAGTTGAATTCTTTGTATTCACATACGCACAAATACCCTTGGGAAAGGTATTAATAATTAATCCGTTTCTTCCTTCCAGTTATGGGTTAAATATCAGGGCAGATTGGGTTCTATAGCCTTGGCTGGCAACGAGTCTACCGCAGAAAGTAATGGTAACCTACTGTGGGATAATCTTCTGCCCAGTCAGTCATGTCTCTTTCGAGACATGATCGCCCAAGCGTGTATCACGTATGGCACTTAACTGACTGACACTGATTCCAACGATTCTCTAACAATTCGATGCCTTTTTTGTAGAACGATATTTGACCTCGAAATAAGCCTCGGTTTCTGATTTCACTTCTTCATTGGAGCCAAATCTCTTTCCCTGGAGAATTCTTTTGAGGTCTGCAAACAGACAGTAGTCGCTGGGGGCCAAACCTGGAGAATAAACAATTCGAAGTGCAATTCATGTAGTTTTGCCATCGTTGCGATCGACACAGTGCGTTGTCTTGGTGAAAGATCACTTTTTCTTTTTCATTTGTGGCCGTTTTTTAGCGATTTCTTTCTTCAAACGCACCAATAATGCTATATAATATTCGCTATTGATGGTTCTTCCTTTCTCAAGGTAATCGATGAACAAACTACCTTGCGCGTCCTAAAATACGGAGGCGAAAACCTTGCCTGCTTATGTCTGCGTCTTTGGTCGCTTTGGACGGCTTTAATCTACTGCTGTCCACTCAGCTGACTGCCGATTTGACCGGAGTAAAATGCTGGATTCATGTTTCATCCATTGTCACATATTTACATAAAAATTCCTTCTTGTTGCGTTGAAACAGTTGCAAACAATGCTCTGAATCATCGACGCGTTGTTGTTTTTGATCGACTGTGAGCACTTACCCACTTTGAACACAGCTTTCTCATTGACAAATGTTCATGCGAAATGGTGAATACACTGCCTTCTGATATGTTCAACTTCTCTGCTATTTAGCGCAACTTCAATTTACCATCGGCCAAAACGAATTTCAATTTTTTTTTTCATTTTATTTATTTATTTATTTATGGTATTTTCTGGGACAACTGCCATCTGAACGTTCAGCATCATTTGTGTAGGTACGACTGCGTTTATAGTCAGCATACCACCTCTTGACCATTGTTTCTGATGGAGCAGAGTCCGAATAACACTTATCAAGCCATTGCTTTTTTAACACTATTTTTCTCATCAGAAAGCAATGTTTTATCAACACACGAAATTCAGATTTTTCCATTGTTTTGAAAATTTGCAACAGTAGCTTCAATTAAATAACTGCAGTTTGTAAACTAATAATCCGATTAGGCCCAAATTTTGTCACGTGCCATTTGAATATTAGTACTTCATGAAAATCATATGATTTTTTTTATTAGTAGCGCCATCTATATGTCAGGCCTGGAACTTATTGAGTGACGTGTTATATGCTTACCTATCATAAAGTTTAATTTGTTCGAAAGATATCAACCCTTGCAAAAAAATGTAGCCCATAATTTTTTTTTTTGGGGGGGGGGTTCTAATAAGTATGACCCGTCTCCCAGCTGCATCTCTCCCTTACACTATGAAGAGTAGGGTCAAGACATTGACTTATGCCTGAGTTCAAAAAAAAAAAGAAAAAAAAAGAGAATATTTTTTATCCCTATCGTAAGGGAATACGGCCTTTATTCTCCACGTTTTCATTTTGTAGCTTTGTTGGTAACAAATGAACTGGCAAAATTTATATTTACAAAATATCGAGTTTCTGATTATATGTGGCGAGAGCACAAAACATTTTGTTGAAATTTGCTACTTGTAAGTGGGTTTGAAGCCGTGGAGAGATGATTAATGTTATTTTTGAATCGGCCTTGTGTCAAACATAACCGAATTTACAGATTTATTTCTAATGATCAGAAGATTGTAGATTGGAATGTGTAGATCTGTGGAAGAATAAAAGTATACTTTTTGAATGTTTGAATAAAAATTTATTAATAGAAAAGAATAACATGACTCGGTAGAAGTTAAACGTTTCAAGAGAAATAGTATTAAGAGGTTAAGGGTATCAAGAGAGTTCGTAGTAGTCCTTGCACGAGTGAGTTTATGTGTACGTAGGCAGGAACGTATGTGTATATGTATGTGCGAGTGTTATTTTTGAGTAGGAGTGACTTTGAAGTTATCGCTCACAGTGAACGGTGAAAAACCAGGAGGTGAGAGATGAGAGAGAAAGATAGAGACGATAATAATAACGATCGCCTGACGTTTGTCAAGGGTACGTGTTAATTGCTCGTCATTTTAACTCTCTGACTCCGGTCAAACTTTGCTCGTCTTTTATTTCGTTTCGGTATTCACTCCCGGATGTGATTCTGGCCTTTCCATTGGACGACAAACATTTCGCATCGAAGTGTAAAATTTCACGAGTTTTGTGTGCGTTAAGCAAAGTTTGTAAATTCGAGAAAAATTCGTTTATTTCTAACAATGTGTCAGATCTGAATTTTTAAAATCTAGAATTTCTTTTGTTAACTACAAGTTCAAAGGTACATATAGAAAATGTTGAAAGATTGTTCCTTTGAGTTAAATTATACAATTGTGTAAGTGAATGAATATATTAATTGTATGCAATTGTTTTGCGTAAAAGAGTTAACTTAGCAAAATTTAACAATTCGTAGTTGCGTGGATTTCGGTTGACGTTCCAATTCTCACTGAGGATTAAGAGTGAGTGAGTGAGTGAGTGAGTGAGTGAGTGAGTGAGTGAGTGAGTGAGTGAGTGAGTGAGTGAAAGGTGGAGTTGAAGTGAGTGAGTGTGACGGAAAGAGAGTTGTAATGAAGATGTCTCACGTTGATTCAGTTTTGCGTCGCGGGCTGAACGTGTTCTGGCGGGCTGAACGTGTTCTGACGAGTCTCACGTACCTTTGATTTTTACTGACCAATCAGCGAAGACTAACGCGAGCTTCAAACTTTACGTTTTTCAATCCAGCGTCTGTATTAAGAAACACGAGTTATCGTTCTGATGTAAGGTTTGTACTAAATGTAATATTTTTTATATGGACTTGTAGAGGACGAAGCGTCCATTACTAATTTAAGTTCACGAGTCGACTCGACGTAACTGGTTGGTGAAATAAAGCAGGAAATAAGAAAGACGAGTAGGCGAAAGTAACGAGAAAAACAATATATTAACAAAGGTTACATAGGGTTGACAGCATGCATAAAATTAAGGAAAGAGAAGTTCTTTCCCTGGTGAGAAATAAAAAAATTGCGCCCCTAATTGCTACCCGCAATTAGTGCGCGTGTGTTTTTGTGAGTTAGGGAAACATGTCTGCTCTTGTCCGGGACAAAATCCTAACTAGCGTACCGCGTGACGTTCCCCGCTTTTATTGGCATCGTTTACGCGGGAACTAAGTTATCACGTGAACGCTGAGTGACCATGTGTGTGTGTGTGTGTGTGTGTGTGGGTGTCAATGTATCAAGCCCCACAAATACCCCCCTTAGATTGAAACAAATATTAAAAATACTTTTTTCAATATGTCCGTGAATATATTGGTTTGATTACGTAGTAGTAGTAGCAGTAGTAGTCATGCCAAAATGACAGAAAAGTTGGTTGTTGAACAAAAAGGTGGGTGGCACGGACGTGGCTCATAGGTGTGGGGGAAGGTTGCTGGAACGTATGACTGTTTAGACTGATGGTCCGCCATATTGGATCCTCGAAAAGCACATGGTGAAATGGAAGAGCGAGAAAAATTTTACGTTGAGCAGTGTACATGTAGAGAAAAGTCGTTCTCACTTTTGAGTTGAAGTTTGTGTAGCGTCGTTAATTGCAAGTGAATTTTGTGAAAGTGAATTTTTTTGGTTGTCTCTCGTAGGCTGAAGAGAAAAAGAGTCTGAAATGTAGCAGGATTTGCGACGATGTAACCCTGGAAAAATATTCTCGGTGTTTGATATGGCTGTTAAAAATCTTCTAATTTATTCCAATGCTCCACGTTGAGTTGCTTGCGTTTGTAAGAGTTTCCGTGTTTTGCTGTGTGTGTGGATTTATGTTGGCATTAGAAGAATTAACAGTTGGTTATAAACTTTGATTTGCAAAGTGGTCGATTGAAGCTTGTGTTGATACCGAGTGTCGACGCGTGTTTGAGAGAACTAAAGAGATATCTGGGTTTAATGTCGAATTGTTTTTGGATGTCCCCGTTATCCAGTATAGGTAATTCGAATTTTTTTTTCTTTCGATCTCTTAGTAGTTCTGGTTGAGTGTGGAAAGGCGTCAGTAAGTTGACGTTGCGTTGAATGATAAAAAACGTCTTTAAATCGACGTTGTGCCACTCTTTTTCTAAACAGTCCGGGAGAAATGACAGTTGTGCTGTCTAGTGTGCCATTGTTAAACTGTGCAGTGTTCTATGTGTGGTCGCCATATTATGTAGAGTCCTGTGGGAAAAGTTGGGAGCTAACGACGTTGAATAATAGTTCTTGTTGATAGACGAAGAAGAATTGCTGAGTCCCATTTCCAACGATGCTGGACTGAATTACGTCGAATCGACATCACATCGGCGGTCACCATTTGTAGAGGACGAAGCGTCCATTACTAATTTAAGTTCACGAGTCGACTCGACGTAACTGGGTTGGTGAAATAAAGCAGGAAATAAGAAAGACGAGTAGGCGAAAGTAACGAGAAAAACAATATATTAACAAAGGTTACATAGGGTTGACAGCATGCATAAAATTAAGGAAAGAGAAGTTCTTTCCCTGGTGAGAAATAAAAAAATTGCGCCCCTAATTGCTACCCGCAATTAGTGCGCGTGTGTTTTTGTGAGTTATGGAAACATGTCTGCTCTTGTCCGGGACAAAATCCTAACTAGCGTACCGCGTGACGTTCCCCGCTTTTATTGGCATCGTTTACGCGGGAACTAAGTTATCACGTGAACGCTGAGTGACCATGTGTGTGTGTGTGTGGGGAGGGGTGTCAATGTATCAAGCCCCACAGACTCACGACATGTGAGATATTTTTATTAAACTTTGCAAGATGGATTCCACACTATTCATACGGACACGTGTGAGTATCCACTGACCATGTGTTAAATCGTGGGGAGGCGGATAAACATAAACAAGCATTATTTTTGTGTTCAACAGCGTAAATAATAATAATAACAACAACAACAAGAAGCTATTTAAGTTACAACAAAAATCACATCTTTCGCTTGTCCTAGATCATTGGTTATGATCTAGGTCACTGGCTATGACCTGGCATATTATTATAAGCAAAATCAGGTGAAAGATATTTTTTTTAAATTAAATTATAAAAAGCCTAATTTCTCACTTCTAAATAAATGAAAATAAATAAAAATCTTATTTTAAGTACGAACACAAAATCTTTTTAACTTGCTCATCAGACTGTCAGACATATGAATGACTGATTTGTTTTTTATCGTTTACTAAATTTGATGTTTGATAAGAAATAAAATAAAATAAAATAAAATAAAATAAAATAGAAGTAGATCTTTTCGGAATGTGAACATTGCATAAACGTGTAATATTATGTAGGGGGGACAACCGCTGTTGTATAAAATCTAGAGTTACTTCCCTTGGTATTTTCCTACGAACAACGTAAGGGAATTTTATAATCATTTTATCTATCCAAATAAAATTTTTAGAGAACATAATTTATATTCAGTCAGTTAAGTGCCATACATGATACACGCTTGGGCGATCATGTCTAGAAAGAGACATTACTGACTGGGCAGAACATTATCCTGCAGTAGGTTGTTATTGCTTTCTGCGGTAGACTGGTTACCGACCAAGGCTACAGAACCCAATCTATCCTATTATTTAACCCATAACTGGAGGGAAGAGACGGATTAATACCTTTCTCAAGGGTATTTGCGCGCAAGTGAATGCATGGAATTCGACTGGAATTCGAACTCGGCTCCCCGATTTCTCGTTCCGAGCCGATATCCACGGCACCACGACAAATTAAAGGTCTTTGTTTTTTTTGTTTCTCCCCTTTAACTGAAAAACAAAATGTACAATTACAGCACTTGTGATTGCAATACGCTTATCTTGTCTCGATCTGTCAATACATTTATCATTTCAATTACGGTGGATAGGTTAGAAAGGTCAACTCTGTGTTTGAAAATAAATTTCATGCTATAAATAAGTTGTACCTGTGTAAATCAGATTAATTTAACATTAAATTTGCTAATTTTCCAAAAATCATGTGTCACAGATGTATATTTTATTTTTTGCCAGTATTTTAAAAACCGAAAATTAACTTTTGTTTACAAATCTGTCAATCGCTCAAAAATGGCCGAAAAATGTTAAAAGTTTAAAAAAATTGAAAAATTTTTGATTCCAATCAATATAATTTCTATTTGAGATACACCAGAGTATTTTGCTTACTGAAAAAAAAGTAAATTTAATCATTTAGCTTTTAATCAAAACTAAAATAAAATTTTCAAGAAAACTTTTTTATTTCTAAAAATTCAATTTAAAATTTAGATATTGAAAATGAGTGGAGGTACCTACATTTGTAAAAAAAAAAAGATTGTCGGTTTTGAAAACCGTGCAAATATAAAACATATACTTGACACGTTATTTGAAGAAAATTGGCAAATTTAAATTAGTCTTATTTTAAATAAATGTTACTTACAGCATAAAACATAGTATACAATCATTTTTTAACCATAAGGTCTTGTTTTTCTGACGTAGAGATTGATTTAGTGACAGCCTGACGCGTTGAAGAGCAAAGTATGGTGGAGCAGAATTGACATAAATTTACGAATTCTAAGTGTATACTTTGATTGGTTTCTAAGGGGAGGACAGCCCTTAAAACGTGACATTTTAATGATAATGTTATGTAAGAAGTATAAAAAAAATCAGAATGTTTGTGCACTAAAAAATCTTGGTGCAAAATGGCTTTTATTAAGCTTTTCAATTTTTGATTAGTACGTATAATTTTCACTTAATAACAATCAACTAACTAGCTTTAGGTAATGCAAAATTATAAAAGATTTATATATCATAAATTATTATCATTAATTAAAAAAATGAAAACAATTGTTGTAAAATTTTATTATTTATCAAAGTTTTTTTTTTAAATTAAAACAATAGTGTCCTTAATCTTATTTATAAAAGCAGTCAAAAAATTTTCTTATTACACAATGTCATAGTTTTATTTTACAATTTGGAGCAGATTTTCAAGAAATGAGTAGTAGTTAATAAAAAATATAAATTATTTCCCCGTAGTTGTTAAGTCCCACTGATTATTAGACGAGTTAATTATCTAGTGATAATGAGATAGATCCAAATTTTGGCGCCAAACCAGAGACGCCGAGCTAGTCTGGCTATCGATCTTGACACTATGAGGATGTATTTTGGCCTACTCCGGGTTGAGAGGCTTAGAAACTAGTGAACTGAATGAACGTCTAAACCTCTCCAAGAACAGACGATGTTGGCCAAGAACAACCTGAATAATATAAGTCGAGTAGCTTTCAGCAGAACTTTATGACAGTATGGGATACATATTTTTTTTTTCTATTTAAATAAGCAACAGGAAATCACAATAAAACATTCTAGAAAAATTGGATCAAAACGGCAGTAGAATTTAGATTACATTTTTATATTTCTCAACCAATCAGCTAAAAACTTAGAATAAGAACATTCTAGAAAAATAGGATCGGAAGTCAATTAACACAAAAATATTTAGGCCCCAAAACAAAATAGTAAAATAATAAATCTGATTGGTCAATAAATGTTTTCACACCCTAATGTTAGGAAGATTCGTTGATCCCCTATTAATGTATAATAATACACACAGTTAGAGAAAAAAAGGTCAGTCACCAAGCTAGCCATTAAGTCAGCATGCCACCGATACTTTGTCCGGCCAAGTCATTTCTTCCACGCCAAAGTTCATGACCTAGCTCCGAGGACCTTGAAAAGAAAAAACCGACGAACTTTCTTTCAGCAACGCGACACGCTGTCGCCACCTGAAATGAACTAAATGTAAGTAGGAAAGACTTATTTACGGACTCTGCTAATGTAAACTTATACACATCTTTGAACAAATTTAACTTCTTGCCAAGTTTTATTTCCCAAAAGGCAATTTTCGCATCATGTATTTTATTTGTTTCCACGTACCATTTTATTTTTCACATAATAAATTGTTTGTTGTTTAATGTTCGTTGTGAATTATTCCTTTCACTTTGCGCGATTGTAAAACAGAGTGTTGTATTTGTGGGGGAAATAATCTAGAGAGCCAGACCCGTAAAATACGGAAGCACATACAACCCAGCAAATACCAAATCCCCCACAACAGCATCAGATAAGTGTTTTACAATCAATTTCACTCAGGTACATGTATTTGGATTTCGTCCTCGAAGTCTTGACTTTAACTGCTAAAAGTATACATTTTCGCAACATTCTCTTTCATATTCTTGTACAGAATATGTGTATTTTCGAACATATGGTGTATTTCTTTTATAAACTATATAATATCTTAAAATGTTAAATTGTCTCGTCTTTGTTCATCTGCCATGAGTCAATTTGGTGGCGGCGGGGGTCGTTAAATTTACCCCATTTGAAAATAAAAACATTCATGATTTACATTCTCCAATGAGTCTTGCTTTTGGCTAGTGGAAAAAAAATTTCGGATGAAAATTTAATCTCTTCATGAAATTAATTAAGTGGTGGGTAGGAGTGGTACTATATATATATATATATATATATATATATATATATATATATATATATATATATATATATAAAATCAAAAAATTCAAAAATAATTTAATTCATTTGTGAATAAGTCTTGAAAATTCCATTAAAATTGTTTTTCATCGAAAATGCGGAGATACGTATAGTACTTCATGGATTATCAGAATACCCTGGGGATTAGACTCAATGGAAACTGGGAGCAATAACTGAGTTGTACAAAAATATATCTCGAGACATTGGCAACGGAACGAGAACACTCTAGCCCCATGGTTTAAATAAAAGGTTCAATTTGAGATTCACTGAAAGTTACCGGAGGGTAAAAAATAATAACTCCCCATGGCAAAAATTTGTTTATTTTTCTGTCATAATCTCATTAGTTTTTCTTTTTTTTTTTTTTTTGTAATTTTATAATCGTTTGTAGTCTGATGATTCCTTTAAAAAAAACGTATATACAAAATAATTACATTCAGACAAGGCCAACGCATCACCATTAATGACTCTAACAATGATTGCTCTAACGTTGCGAATATATATATATATATATATATATATACTCATCCGCGGACAGTCCTGTTTCGCTGTATCACAGCTCATCAGTACGGTGGACATCCTATTGCTTCTAGCCAGGATTGAAACCCGACCGAATTGACGTCAGTCGGCAGTTCTACCTCTAAGCTATTGGCAAATTTTTAGCATGTTATATACACAATCTAGACACACGCCAGTAGCCGAGAGTGTTCAAATTCATAACTGAATAAACGATGTGTAAATGCGTGAGTAGCTACCTTTTTTTTTTTTGTTTTTTTTTTTGTAATTTTATTTTAAGTCTACCATTTCTTCATAGTGTTCAATCGGCGTGCGAGAGCGTAAATAGTCATCCGCGTACAATCCTGTTTCGCTGTATCACAGCTCATCAGTACGTTTAGACATCCGATTGCTTCGATCTAGGATATATATATATATATATATATATATATATATATATATATATATATATATATAGTAATTTTGTTATTGCAATGATCTATGAAAGCATAATATGATTACACAAAATTTTTCATGTTTCGGAACAATACTGTTCTTCTTCATGTGATATGTTAAAATAAACTTATTTTAACATATCACCTGAAGAAGAACAGTATTGTTCCGAAACATGAAAATTTTTGTGAAGTCATACTATGCTTTTATAAACCATTGTAATAACAAAATTACTATATCTGGCTCTATTCTGTATCGAACACTCTTTATAAAAGTAAATGCTTGAACAGTGGGTTTTAATGTACGTGTTCTTCCACTTCCCTGTAACACACACACACACACACACACACACACACACACACACACACACACACACATATATATATATATATATATATATATATATATATATATATATATATAAAGTAATCCGCAGATCCTGGTTAGATCCTGACCGTCGAGATATAATTAATGAAGATCGCTATGAATGAGTGGTTCTCCATTGTCGGCGCACAGTGCCATTTAAGAAAAGTCACCACAAACACTACAAAATTTTATACAGTGATAGGCCATAATGGATGTGGTAGCGAAGATACCATCTTCAATCTTATATTCACATAATTATCATGAACTTAAATGGATATAAATGAAAATGCAGAACTGTTGGATGAATTGATGTCCGCTACGGCCATAAACGATAGGCCCTCAGGTTACCTGTCGGAAATGCTTGCCATCTCAAAACGACTCGATTTTGGGAACGAGATCGTGCTACACAACTTTTTACAAGCCTTACCATATTATAGCGGGTTGCTTATCTATTTCTTTTCTAGTAGTAGTGGGATTCCGTTCAAGAGAAGGGTAGTATTATATTGTTGCAGATTAACGGAATTTGGCCTTGTGGAAGATAGCCCACTATAATTTATAAAATGATTATAACATAAAAACCAAATTGAGTTGAAAATAACATTTATATATGCATATGTCAATTAATGTTTTACAATTAAATTAATGCTTGAAGGATAGGTCCAACGGAAGTTAAAGTGTTCATGACAAATAATAATGCTGAAAAAGATAATTAGTGCTAAGGAATGTGGAGGCGTCTTGTAGGTAAGAAATGTTCATTTTGAAGTTGCCACTTCTAGGGTCCGTAAGTCAGTAAGTTGGTTTGTGAGAAAACAGTCTTTGAAGTAGTCGCTCGTGAGATCAGTAAGTACTTTTGAGACAGGGAAGAAGTGATGATAGGTGAAGGAAGGCGAATGTAGTAGCCGCTCGATTTACGTCAAGGGGATATTAATTACATTCTTCTCCTTGGTCTCTGCGTCAGTCTGTCTGACGATGCTTTGGGTCTCCGCTTTTTATATCTGCTTTTTGGATCAAAAGTAGCTCGTTTGAGATTTTCATACTTGTATTTGATTCTGGGCTTCCCATTGGCTGGTAAATAAAATTTGCGTATAAAAATAGATTTTGGGCACGGAGCAGTTAGTTGATAGCAGGATGGGTTGACCTCTACAGCTCCGGTTAAGATTCAGTATGTATATCTAGCCCACGGAGAACCAAATAGACTACATAAGTATAAACAAGAGATTCAGGAACGCAGTGGTCTAATGCAAAACATATCCAGGTGCCGAATGCGGAAGTGACCACGTCTCAGTCATCTGCAAACTAAGAGTGAAACTCCGAAGACTGAAGAAGCCCAGCACATCACCAAGGCTGCAATACGACACGTTTGTGAATGACCTCACTTTGCAGAAAGAATACAATAATAGCGTGAGAAAGAAATATGAAGAACAAATTGGAAAAGGGCACTCAAAATGGAATTCACTAAATGAAGCGATGGTGACCTCAGCGAACAACATAGCCCCAAAGGAAATCAGACGCAAAAGAAAAAAATGAGTGGATGACCGAAGAGATTCTTCACATGATGCAAAGGAGACAAAAAATAACGTCAAGACACGGAACAGAGTACAAGAAACTTCACAGGGAGATAAAAAACAAATGCAGACAAGCTAAAGAGGAATGGCTCAACAACAAATGCACAGAAGTAGAGAGACTGAGCAGGACCAATAAAGCAGAGATGCATAAAGAGTTAAGAGAATTGACAGGACAAAAAACCTGCTCCTCAACAGGATGCATAAAATCCAAGGATGGAACAATCATATTGGAGAAAGAGGAAATACTCCAGCGATGGGAAGAGTATATAAAGGATCTTTTTTTTGCGACAGGAGAGAACAACTGAGAATTGGCTGTTCACTTCATCAAAATGAACTGTCATTTAGAGCAATTTTTAAATTAATTGATGGAACCACAAGAAGTCCAACAACATTTACTGGTCCTTTAGGGAAACTTTGTTTCAATAACTATCAAGATTTGCCTCGTGTAAAATTTAAAAAAATTAGTGGCCCTCTAGATCATCATTATCTGACGGCAGAAGAAACAAATAATTTAAGTGGAGACCAGAGGCTACTTTTTGAGTATGCTGTTGACATTTCCCGAGGAGAAGTTAACCCAAGATATGCAGCTTGGAAAATTGGGCCCTTGAATCAAGCAAGATGGCTAACATTAGCCACAAGATTAATGTGTTTATGGACCAGAGGTGTCTATCCTCAAACACTCTATGATAAATTAAACACTCTGGTCAAATTTATCATGCAAGTGTATGCAGTTAGTTGGTTTGAGATCAAAACCGATGTTAACGCAAACGAATTAACCCCCTTTGCGCGACCAAAATCTACGTAAGGAAAAATCACAGTAGACACCGTTTTTTCACACAAAAGTCGAGATGTCATGCTGCTAACTACATCTATGCGTTTGGGCCAACGTGAGACACAAAAGAGGTGAGCAAACAAAGATTTTCATTCAAAATATTTCCCAAATCTACTGGACATTGTTATTAGGTATTCCTTTCTACCCCTTTTCATTTATTTTGTTTATTTCAGTTTTCACGTTGAAGAATTGTAAACTGCGAATGCGTTGCGACCACGTGCGAAATAAAATTACATTTCTTCACCAGTTGTGCTCTAGTCCTCATTTTGGCCCAGTGCTGCCGTTACAACCGACAATAATTTTTTTAAGCAACAACTGTATATCTTTAATATGATTCAGAGGACAAAACAACAATCAACCGAAATCCAAAATATTGTTTTTTTAACAGTTTAAAATATAGTGCTTTTGCACTACTTCCGGAAAATATGATATCGATGATAAACTCAGATGTAGGTACCTCCACAAAATCGCCGAAAAAACAGCATAGTCAGAAGGGAAAAGGTCCCAAACTAAATAAAAACAAAGTTCTATCAGCAAAAAGTTTATATTACCATTAAGAGGATAGAACAAAGCATTTTTTAAATATTTTAAAAAAAATTTTAATTATTTCTAACACGTTCGAAATTGTTGTAGAAAGTCTTTTTTTCTTACGTCAGTGCGATATCCAAATTGCCGCTATTTTATTAAGTAAAAAAACGTAATTGTTACGCAATGCACTTTTTTTGGACGTGAAAGACACATTAATTTGGAAATTCTTGCATAAATCAAATAATTGTTGGATTTTGATGAAAACTTCAGGACTTATTTATAATTGACTGCAATCAATTTTGATTGCATTACTTTTTTAAAAGTATTGGTAAAAATATTTTTTTAAAGTATGTTAATCTGATAAAAAATTACAGGGAATATTTCAGAGAGTAAGCAAGCACAATTGTTTGAAATCAGATAAAGGTACGTTTTAATTTAAAAAAATGATTTCAATAACGTGTCAGCGACGTATATTTTATTTTTGACAGATTTTTAAAACAGGAATGTGGCTACTGTTTAAAAATGTGTCAATCAATCAAAAAAATGGTGGTACTTTTAATTTTTTTTTAATCTGAAAAATTTTAGATTCCAATCAATATAATGTTGCTTTAAAATACGCCAGTGTATTTTGTTTACTGGATGGAATTACTAAATTTAATCTCTTGACTTTCAGTTAAAGCTTGAAATAACTTATTTATTTTTAAAATTTAAATTTAAATTTAGGTGTAGAAAAATGAGTGGATGACCCTACTCAGATGAATTGGATGCGAGGGAAGAGGCCATTAAAAAGATTTTGTCCATTAGGTAAGTAAATATTTATCCATTAAATTTAATTAGTTATCTCAGTTTACCCCAATAATAGTCAGTTTTATTCAAATTACACCAGAAAAATATAAAAAAAAATTAGTAAGTTTTCAAATAATTGTTTTTTTTTTGTTTTGTTTTTTTTTCAGAACTAGTGAACCACCAAAAAAAAAAAAGACTGAAAAAGATTACTGCTATCAATTTTGCAGCCACACACTGGTAAAATTTGATTGATCTTTCTCAAACTGGAGTTTGTGAACCTGCACTTACAGAGTGTTTTACAAATGAAGAACTTGAGAAATCATCTATGACAGGAACTAAACTAGAACTTCCTATATTACCTGCCCATTCACAAGGGGTTGAAAGGGCTGTGAAATTAACGACAGAAGCTTCACAAGTTGTATATGGGCAGGAAGCAAGACATAGACACATTATTACAAAATCATTGTGTCTCCAAATTAGGCCTTCGTTTTCCTCAAAAGGAAATTATGCAGAACAATTTAGTTCTATTATAACATAGTTTTTATTATTGTGTCCAATACAAAATTTAAAATGGTTCTCTAACTTGTATCCAGTTGTTTTATTGTGTAATACATCTTCACATATGTTTTTGAATTGTGAAATTTAAAAGACTTAGTTGTTAATTAGCCTTTTTTACAATTTTTTAAAAATCAATGCAGTAAAATTTGCGATATTTTGCTAGTTGTAATTCATAATTAAAATTATAATTCATATATTTATTTTTCTTTCAATGTATTTCATATAAATATATAAATTTTAACTGAATTTATTACTAAAATAGTGAAATTTCGAAGTCAGTTTCTAGTAAAACGCTATGAAAATGAAGGATTTCTCAGCATTTTTCCATACGATTTTTAAAATTAAATGCTCAATTTTCTTTTCAAGATAGGAATCTAGTTTTTGGTATCTGTTCTTATCACATAAAATCCCAAGTATCATCACCAGTGCTCTGTTGATTTTCTACAAAAAAAGTTGCAAATCAACCTACCCTAATAGCCCAGTAGATATAAGCGTTGGTTAGTTCCAGTGACTACAACAGTAAACAAATAACTTAGAGAGTTGAGTTAAAGGGAGATAACTACATGACATCCGGAAATCGCATGGCACATGAGCTCTGGGAAAAAGTTAGGTTTATAAATCACAAAAATTCATACACTGATGTCTACAAG
This sequence comes from Ascarosepion bandense, assembly GCA_037127315.1. NCBI lineage: Eukaryota > Metazoa > Mollusca > Cephalopoda > Sepiida > Sepiidae > Ascarosepion > Ascarosepion bandense. The sequence goes on from JBBBDQ010000406.1 coordinate 494,123, forward strand.
GACGCATAGCGTTGGTTAGATCCAGTGGTTTGATCCAAAATGTTGTGAGTTCAGTACTTGGCTACATCAGTGTTGACAAAATAACTTAGAAAGTTGAGTTACATGACATCCGGAAATAACATGGCCCACAAGCTCTGGGAAAAAAATTATTGATTCGTCAGGTTTATAAGTCCCCAAAATTCATACACTGATGTCTTCAAGAACACATAGAGTTGGTTAGATCCAGTGGTTTGATGCAAAGAGCTGTGAGTTCAATACTTGGCTACATCAGTGGTGAACAAATAACATAGTTGAATTAAAGGGAGATAACTACATAGCATCTGGAAGTGGCTTCATACATAGAATGAAATACCGAGATTATATGTCGAAATAAAGGGTTTGGTTTCACATTTATAACAACTGAAGAAGACTGGAGCGTACAACGGCCGAAACGTCGTAAACATGGTAATACAGATGAGGACAACAGTCTAAACAGTGTAAATAATGTAAATATTACCTTATCTCAGAAGTAGAGACAAATTCTAAAAAAGACTTTATCAAGTGTAACTTCTCTCACCTACCTCCACTCAAAAGAGTTCAAAATTCAATTAAAGCCGCCTTCTAAGCTTAAGTTTTAGAAACTTTAGACATTGTTTTAAATTACAAGCTATACCAGAAACATGCATACATATCACATACTACTGTAGAGGGATTTTTAGGTCCTTTACGATTTATATTTGCAAATCGTTTTCGTGTAATTGAAGTTGGAAATAAGACAAGAATGACGCTTGAATGAAACAAACAATGAATTGTATTAACGATAAGTTTACATAGTTGAGATTAAACATGCAAATAGTTGAAGGAAAAGTTGTTTCCCTTGTAACGTTAAAAACATGATGAAAAGTCAGTTTAGATTAATGTCCCTGAAAGAATGAAAGAATGCAATGTACGTACTGATGTCGAGTTGACGAAAGTTCCGATTGGAAGATGTGAGAGGTTTGTGCACATTTGAGTTTAAGAAATAAATGGCAGCTAATTGTGTCCTGCAATTAAGTGCGGGTGTGTGAGAGCGAATTAGGTAAGATTGAGGAACGCGACCCCACGATAGCATGGCGCTATCGTGGGCAGCTGAAACTGCCAACTACCTTGCTTGGAACTCGAACTGGAACTACGATCGTATAAAACGTGTGTCCCCGCTTTTTTATAAGCCCCGGGAAAAACGCGGGAATGCATAAGAACATCTTGTGATGGTCGCGTGTTTCGTGAATGAAGAAGACACGCGAGACAGGAGTAAAGTATGAATATGTATGTATATGTGTGAGTGCGTAATATGAGTGAACTGTGTGGAAATACATGTGATTCCCATACTATACCAGCACCATTAGAACTACCTGCCATGAGTTGATAGTTATTAAAGTTTAGTCATTCTAATTATGCTGGTATAGTATGTGATGTATATTCATGTTTCTGGTATAGCTTGTAATTTAATACAATGTCTAAAGTTTCTAAAACTTGAGCTTAGAAGTCGGCTTTAATTGACTTTTGAACTCTTCATAGAACAGGATGAACAATACGTACACCAGTAATCTTATAAGGAGCTCGACCATGTTTATTAAATCGACCCTGAGCCAAACATAACCGAATTCCATACAAGTTAAGATTATCAGAAGAGTGGAAAGAATAAAGGTGTTTCATTTGTATAAATAAATGGAAATTTATTTATAGAACAAAATAAGATCAATTTGTAGGATTTGAAGTTATTAACTGTGGAACTGTTCTAAGAGAAATAGTTGTAAAAAGTTAAATGAATCCAGAGTTCGTTTGTTGTTGTAAGGTCTTTGTTCATTTCTTTCTTTTTGCGGCCGGCAAGTAAGAGAAGAGAAAAAAAGCAATGAAGGAAAATTGTACTTATCGACGTTAATTTTGAGGAGTTACTGGAATTGTTTTATTGTTGTTATTTCAACATTGTACATTACATTTTCTCTTAATCCTTACACAAGGTCAATATGCACCCAAATCAATTATATTGTCGTGGTCTAGACAACTTGGGTACCAATTTGTAGTAGACTGACCGTCAGGGTAGTGATTTCAACAGCGAAGAAAAGGTTGGCTGTCCAAACCACCACAATTATAAATAAAATAACTCAAAACACAATGTAACGAATATAACAACATTGTATTAGGTAAGGTTACAGAACTGAATAATTCACAAATGCAAAATGTCCTGAAAAGATTTCTCTCTTAAATATTAAAGATATTATCTGAATATTCATGTTAGGAAAGTCCCTGAAAAAGGAAATAATATGTTTGTACTGAATAGTAGTGAATATAATTTACATGAATTTAAATGTTCTTATAGAATAGAGAGAAACATTTTTATGTGTCTAATTGCTGAATGCGATTAGTGGTTTGTGTGAGTTGGAAGAGACGAACAGTTTTCGGTCTGAACGCTCCAAAAAACATCTCCCAACTGGCTAGACACGTGTGGGAATCAGTTTATATATTTCTTGATAAACGCGGGAAAAAGAAGGCTTCACGTGCACTCCTTACGTAGGTGTGTGTGGGTATATGCGTACGAACATGTGTGCATGGCGATGTATGTAGGTATGTATGTGGATGTAGAAGTGGTTCTATAATATACTGATATATGGTCAGAATATACATTGCTATAAACATCTATAACTGATAACTTTACACGCCATAATGCGTCTTAATGGCTTCTTGTGATTTTCATTTGGTCTGATCCCACTCCGACCATAGTTCGATATGAATGGTTGGATTTAGGCAGGAGTAAACACAAGCCCCACCACCACATCAAGGAGTGTAAATCTTGGGAGTGTTAAAAATATATTTATACATAAATCTTTTTAATTATTGAGTAGATATTAAATTTTACTTTTCTTAATTTTGTTTTGTTTCTTTTTAGTAACTCAGTCTGAGAATTAATTTGAATTACTAAGACGTACTTTTGTTATATATCGCCGTACGACGACAAACAACGAGAACACGCATATATAAAAATATAAGGTTATATTTTTATTCCTGACGACGAACCCGTGTGGAACAGAGAATGGAAGAGTGAGAGCGCACATAGAATGGGTCGACGGGAGTGTAGTCTTGCCTGTGGTGTCTCTCTGCTTCCACTGGCCGTTCTCTGCTGGCGAATCCGTGTGTCGAGGTCTTTTTATAGTCTTCTAGAACCGGGACTTTTCCTTCCGGTTTTGCCTCGCCCACGCAACGCCTACGTAATTCCAAGAGACACCTGTTCTGTTTGCCTCCGTAGTCATTTCCGCCGCTGTCGGAAATAAGGTCAAATGAGCCCGACTCATAACCCTGCGACATCCGCTCCAGGCCCCGACAGGATGTATTTCTCAAACACCTGTCTTGTCGTTCGCCGACCCCTTCACCAACGGGAAACACCATCGATTGCATCAACCTTCCTCGGGTGGGGCCAGATTGCTATATTACACTTTCCCACAATTTCATTGTTACATTTTTCCCTATTGTAAAATTAATGTTGTCACTACTGTAATGATTTTTCAATAGAAGAAAAAAGTAAGAACACTTGTTAAAGTTGTGTTCTTTATTTTTTATAATATTGTTACATTGTTTACTAACGGTTGTTTAGATTGATGGCTACGAACTCTTGAGAAGCTTAACTGTGAGTTGTCTCCCTTTAACATTCTATAAATGATAGTTCAGTTGTCACATTGCCATAAACTTTGAAAAGAGACAAGTGATCAGTTTTTGATATATCATTTTTTATATCACTTTTCAATTTTTATCATAGATTTTATTTTCTTGTATAATAAAGTTATTTCGGGACTGATTAGGCTTGTCAACAGTCCGTTGAGAAGAACACTTTTTTATTTAGCTTTTTCTGTCATTGTCCTTGGTCGATTTTGGCATTTTAAAAACAATGTCAATTTTAATTTTATTGTATAATTACAGGAATTAAATTCAAAATTACTATTTATATATTTTTTCATCATGTTCTTTGTAATAATTTGTCAAACTTGTCAATAAAAATTGTTAATGCATTTGGGTGTGACTTGCTGATACACACACAAAACAAATATTGAGAGCTTATATTGTAACGTAGGGAGCTGGTTAATGTTTCTTTAATTTGGCCTTGTGTCATACTTAACTGAACTCCCTACAGCTTACAGGATTTATGCAGAATTATCATCATCAGAATTATCAGAAAGTTGGTTGTCGGCAGGATGGAATGTGTGGAATAGTGTAAGAATAAAATATACATTTTTCATGTCAAAATAGAAATTTACTAAAAGGAAGAATAACAAGAATTTGTAGAAATTAATGTTCAATTAGAAACATTATTAAGAAGTTAGGGTAGAGTCTGTGTTCAATGATAAAGTTGAGTTAAAGGTATTGAGAGTTGAAGAAATAGTTTGTAGTAGTAATTGTTGAAAGAGTATATGTGTATGTACGTATGTATGAATTCAGTAAGAATGTCTTTGGATGAAGAAGAAGTAAAGGGAATCAGCAGAAGGAAGGAGAAAGAGAATAAATGTCTGCGGCAGCTTGAAGTTGAAGTTACATTTTTAGATTTGTCTTGTGGCTCCCATCTGACTCTTTGACTGACTGATGCTGATGAAGTTATAGAGGGTATCTCTTATTTTATTTATTCTTTTTCTAGTAGTAGGATTCCGTTCTAGTGAAAGGTAATTGTATACCGTAGCAGGTTAACGGAATTTGGCCTTGTGGGAAGATAGCCCACTATAATTCATAAAATGATTATAAAATCAAGAAAGGCAATTTGAGTATAAAATAACATTTATATATACACATTTCAATTAATGTTTTTACAATTAAAATAATACTTGAAATAAAGGTCCAACGGAGGTTAGAATGTTCATGGAAAATATAATGCTGAAAAAGATAAAAGGCTTAGGAGTGTGAATGTTCATTTTGAAGTTACCACTTCTAAGGTCAGTAAGTTGGTCTGTGTGGAATGTCTTTGAAGAGGTCACTCCTGAGGTCAATAACTGCTTTCGGGACAGGGAGAAAGAAAGAGGTCAGTATAGTAGCCGCTCGACTTAAGTCAAGGGGATATTAATTCCACTATTCTCCCCTCGTTTTCCCGTCTGTCTGTCTGCTTTTTGTCTCGGCTTTTTATATCTGCTTTTTGGATCAGACGCTCGTTTTGAATTTCATGCTTGTATTTGATTCCAGGCTTCACATTGGCTGGTAAATAAAATTCACGTAGGCTCGCGAAGTGAAAATTTGATATTTGGTTAATTTTTATTTTTCAACTGGAACATCTGCGCAAACTCGGATGCGCGACGACAAGTTTTGTTCATTTGCTTTCTGGTCAGCATAGAGCCAGCATCCGGTCTCGCTTTTGCTCGGTCGGTATCACCACAAAGTCCTTTTATTGTAATCTAAATTTTTTTTTTTTTTTTTTTTTTTTTGCATTTACTCGAAAAGTCCTTTTTGGTCTTGCAAGTCGTTCACATTAGTCAAAAATCATTTTAACACCCACTTGCGAAATCTGGTTTCGACATTTTCTTTAAGCACTTGTTCAATCCTTTTTCGATTTGGGAAAACCAGGATTTCATATGTCATTGTGCATTTTTGTAAAAGTGAAGAATGTTGATTTTAATTAATTTCTCATCCACTACAATATTATTGGTCGAGGAAAATCTATACTATGTGTATGTAGTGCATTAAGGAACAAATTGATTATCAGCAGCAGCCTGGAGGGGATAAAAATTAGTGAACCCTTAAGTCCCTTTTTCTGTTTTTCCTCCTTTCAACGTGTGTGTCATCACCTTTTCACATTGAAGCGAAAAAGGGCTGTGGACACTTGACACACAGGCAAGTTACACCCAAATGCATTAACATTTTTCATTGTGTATTCCATTTATCTAAACTTATTTATAAATGGAACTGTGTGTGTGTGTGTGTGTGTGTGTGTGTGTGTGTGTGTGTGTGTGTGTGTGTGTGTGTGTGTGTGTCGGTTACCTACAGACTCCGAAGCGGCTGAACCGATTTTCTTGAAAATTTACACAGTTGTACTATAAGCGTCTGCAAGTGTTCTTAGCTTGGTTTTGTGTCGCGGTAACCCCAATAAATATCAAACATTGATAATCGAAAAAATCGGGTTATAGAAAGAGTGGTCCAATTTTAATCAAATTTGATACACTCATAGACAAAGATATAAGAAACGATATTCAGAAATTTCAAGGTTGCAGTTCTTACAATAGTGCAGAAAATTTTATATCGATACCAGGAAATCAAAATTTGACTTACATCCATTCATTTTTCTTTCAGTCTACGGTTTCGCTTTAACTGGAAACAACTATTGCTTTTTAGTCTTTCGTGCCAACGTCCAAAGAGTCTGAGCTCCAGGACCATGGATTAGTTTTAAAGCTTTCATTACACCCGAGCAACGCCGGGTTATACTGCTAGTTTCTAGATAAAGAACTCAGAAACTTTCCTTTTGTTATTATTGTTAAATGAATATTATCTTGCATTGCAGATCAATTGGTCTCTGTTATTTTCTGCATGTATTATTTCACCATCATTATTTCATGTAAACCTTTCTTATAGAGATTTTATACATTAATTATAGAAGTAGCCAGTACACTAAATATTTGATTATTTATACACATATACGCATGAAATGCATATGACTCACTGAATAGCTGAATTGAAATTGAAAGAAAACATTCAAGAATTCCAAAAATTGATTTTTTAGCTGAGGATGTTTATATTTTCTGTTAATAATGTGTCTCATTAATTTGAACTAACAAATGCATTCATTTCAATTACTGTTTACTGTGGGAGTTATCTGGGATGTTCCACTTAGGATGTGAATACATAAGTCTCTAGATTTAAAATACATCTTCTTCTTCATGTGCTTGATTTGACCATACCATCTTTTTGCCATAACTTTCATATCTTTTGTAGCTCTTAGCAATGTTTGTTTTTGTTTGTTTACTATCCTTTCCACTCCCTGTTCCGCTGTTCATTTACACAGGATCATTAGGTAGATTACTGTTTCTCTCTTGCCTTCAATATTTCAAGTGAGTGTTAAATTCTCTAAGCCTACTTCTCTCATCATGTGTCCCAAAAATTTCAACTGACTTTTCTGTTTCTAAATATAAGTATCTTTTTTTGTTTTAATTTTTCTTAAAATTTTCTCATTGTTCTGTGATGAGCCTAAACGTAAAATAAAATAAAATAAAATAAAATAAAACAAAATAAAATAAAATATGCAAATAAAATATTAAAAAATAGAATTAAAATTAAAATATGGCATTTGCTATCCTTTAAAACTCAATATATCTTTTCTTTCTTTCTACCCTTTCCTCTCTATACATTCTTATCAACTAATGAGAAGGCAATTCTCAAAAAAAGAAAAAAAAGAGGAAGAAGAGAAGACTTAACAATGGTTGTAAATGGAAGTTTGTTGGTCTAGGAGCTGTTTATTTTGATTATAAATCTACCAAAATAAGAGAGGCGCTATAGCGGGCATCTCTTCTCTTATTTCATTTGTAGTGAGGGGTAGTAGGATTCCGTAGCATGTTAACGGAATTTGGCCTTGTGGGAAGATAGCCCACTATAATTCATAAATGATTATAAATTCAAGAAAGACAATTTTGAGTGTAAAATAACATTTATACATATATACATTTCAATTAATATTTTACAAAATAATTAATGCTTGTAATAAAAACCCAACGGTGGTAAACGAGTTCATGGAAGATAATGGTGAGCTGAAAGAAAAGAATGTTCATTTTCAAGTTGCAGTTTCTAAGGTCAGTAGGTCAGCAAGTTGGTTTGTGGAATATCTTAGAAAAGGTCAGTTAGTACTTTGAGAACAGGGGAGGAAAAAGGAGGCAAACATAGTAGCCGCTCGACCTAGGTCAAGGAAGAAACTAATTACACTCTTCTCCTCTGTTTGTGCCTGTCTCCCTGGGTGCCTTTTGTCATGGCTTTTATATTTTTCTTCTGGCTCAAAATGCTGGTCGTTTCGCATTTCACCCTTGTATTTGGTTCTGAGCTTCTCATTGGCTGATAAATAAAAATGATAATTTGATATTTGATTAATTTTTATTTTTTCAGCCGGAACATCTGCGCGGATCCACTTGCGTACGACGACTTTTTATTCATTAGCTTTCTGGTCGGCATAGAGCCAACATCCGGTTTGCTCGCTTTTGCTCGGTCGGTGGTATCACCACAGCGCTACACATAACTTCTACTATAAAAAAAAAGAAAGGAATGTTGGAAAATAAAATAATTTTGGACAATCGAAAAGACAAAGAGACTTTTGATGTTACCTGAAACCAAGCTTTGCACCAAGTAGTTTGGAGCCTTTCTTAAGTGTATATAAAGAGACAGCTGACAAACAGCAGCAGAGAAAAGACAACCAGAGAAACCAGCCAAACATGTAATGGGAAGGAACTAATAGTCATTTGCTTTAAACTTTTTTCTGGCCTTCTGAGGGCTGAGAATATGCTGCAGATTGATGACACTCATATTTCCAAAACAACTCCCGACATCTGCCAACATAATGACGATGACTACTACTAATGTAAACTATCAACTACCCAACCAAAAGAACTTTTATTAACCAGAGTTACAAAGGAATTGCTTGAATCAAAGTCAAATAAATATCATATGCTTATAACTTTGATTCTGTTCGTTTATTTCAAAGTTTCTGATAAATATTGATAAAAATCTCTGGTATTTCTCCACATGGTATACTCAGCAGCCTTACTCTTCTTATTTTTTTCTGACTAAAACTGTATACAGTGATAAATTTCACAAATCCTTACTAACGTTTATTCTAATATGCTCTTAGTTAGCTCCAATCCTTGGACATAATTTAACCCTGCATTTAATTTAAATATTTATAATTTAATAAAAATATTAATTAGTGAAAAATATTAGCTGCAAAAATATATATAGTTTAATAAAATATTATTGAAATTATTATGGAGTCGCAAACTAGGTGCCCCGTGATTGGATGAAAAACAACCAATTACGGGCTACCTTTTTAGATTCTCAACAAACTCTCCACGTGAGCGGGTTTTACAAACTCCCTTCCTCTTTTGCTTGTTGGGACCTATAGACGCAAGACGTCCCCGTCTTTTTCTCCGTCATCTAGACCCAGAATACGTGAGGTGCTTTGACCGCAACTGCAGCACAGAAGTCAAGGCTCTATTTCTTCAACCCAGCCATAACGACACAGGAAATATAGACTGTTAAAAGAATGCATCTTTAAAATAAGTTCCGCAAACCCGACTGTTTGCAAGAGACTATTCTTTCTTCTTTTCTCTCTTTCCTGTAAATATAAGTTTATAACATCTTCAACTGTGTTTGTGTTCCTTTCTTCTCACGGGCGTCACAATATTGTTACCAATTAAAATTGGGAAATTCCCAATAATATATTTACCCCCATACACAAGATAGAAAATTTGGAAGTTTTCATTTTGAATTAAGGCTTACGGCCACATGATTTATGGTCACAGAAGTTAAGCAACATTGAACCTGATCAGTACCTGGATGGGTGACTGCTTGAGAATACCAGGTTCTGTAATGTGCAGATGGTGCCATGAATAATAACTGAGAATTGTTAATTTCAGTTTGGTTTGTTATATTTACTTATATGCAAATGCAATTGGGAAAGGTATGAATACATATATTCTACCACCTAGTTATGGGTTAATTAGTAAAACTCCTCCCAAGTCTTTTAAACAGGAGTAGAGGTTTATCTCTTGTTTCTTGTTTAGGATTGAGTTTCCGGCTCCTTCTAAAATCTGCTTCAGCTCTGTATTCTTAATGCTTGTCCTTTCTTATGAAAATTCACACAGTAGCCCTTCTACCTTTGACGGCTCTTGGGCCTTGTATTGAGTGAACATTAGTACAAAAAAAAGATAATAACATGATAATGTAGTCCTCAGAATACCTTTAGAACTTGGCAAGAATTATGGTCTTGAGCACACAGAAAAATGGTATGATCATTCATCAATGTCAGTAGCCAAAAATGAGCATGTAAAATATAGCCACTTTGACTGACAAACACTTGGAGTACAATTATTTTAACATCACACTTGTGCATGAGAGCAACCATAATTGGATTTTGACAGCCATTATGGTACCTTGGGATAAAAACACTGTTAATATGGAGCAAGAAAAAATTTTGAAGTAGCAAGACCTAACAGGACAAGTGTATCAAGCATCAGCTCAAGATTCTTGAAGATAGTCCCAACTCCAAGAATCTTTATGCCTCACAAGACTTCTTGGAATACCTGACATCATTGGGTATGTGCATATGGCAGCACTGCTTGGAACAGCTTAGGTACTAATGAAAATGTTGTCACTAAATTGAGGCTAGAAGCTGAGATCTAACCATCCTCACATGGGTAAAACATCTAAAAGGATCTCAAATAATAATAACAGTATATTGGATATATATATATATATATATATATATATATATATATTCATCATCCACATACAAGTCTGTTTCGCTGTATCACAGCTCATCAGTGTGGCTAGACATCCACTTACTTCTGGCCGGGTTTGAAACTCGATTGATTTGGTATCAGATGGAGTTGCTAACCCCTAAGCCATAAGTGTATATTTATATATATATATATTGATTTTTTAACACTTAGTTTTTGGTCATAATAGGTTAGTCCAGTACACATTTGTATTAAAAAGTGTTCAATACAATTATTCGTAGAACTTTTGAATATTTTCCATTTGTAAATGACTTATTACGCGATCTAGGTTTCTACCATGAGTGGTGTCTTCAGACGATTTTTAATAACTGATTTTACCGTTTTTCTTTTTAAGAATGCTCAAAAAGAAAAATGGTGAACGGTAAAATCAGTTATTAAAAATCACCTGAAGAACCTAAGTCACGTAATTATAGTGGGTTATCCATTCTTTTCCAGTTTATAGTGGGGAATCCATTCTAGTGAACGGTAGTATTATGTTGTTGCAGATTAACGGAATTTGGCCTCGTTGTAGATAGCCCACTATAAGTCATAAAATGATTATAAATCAAGAAAAGCAAATTGAGTTGAAAAATAACATTTTATATATACACATATCAATTAAGGTTTTTACAATTAAAGTAATACTTGAAGTATAGGTCCAATGGACGTTAAAATGTTCATGGCAATAAAATGCTGAAAGAGAATGCTTAGGAATGTGTGAGCGTTGTAAGTAAGGAATGTCTTTGATGTATTCGCTCCTTAAGTCAGTATGTAGTTTTGAGACAGTGAAAGATAAAATGAAAGGGAAGGGTGGGGGGGGGCTAGGATAGTAAGCCGCTTGACGTATGTTAAGGAGGATACTGATTACACTCCTCTCTCTCGAGTCAGTCCGTGTGGGTCTGCGTCTGTCTGCCTTTCTGTCTGGCGATGCTTTCTGTATCGGCTTTTTATTTCGACTTTTTGGATCGCAGCAGATCATTTGGAGATTCACACTTGTATTTGATTCTGGGCTTCCCGTTGGCCGATAAATGAAATTCGCGTAGGCTCGCCAACTGGAAATTTAATATTTAATTAATTTTTAGTTTTCAACCGGAACATCTGTGCAAATCCAGCTGTGCACCGCCGAGTTTTGTTCATTTGCTTTTTGCTTGTGAGGGTGCAAACATCTGGTCCATCGCTTTTGCTCAGTCGGTATCACCACATAATAACTCGTTTACAAATAGAAAATATATTCTGACTGATTGATTTTTTTCTATTGCTTATTAGCCCTTTGCAGGTTATTTAAAGCCAGAAATTGCTTTTAGATGGTAAGATTTTTTTGGAAGAGATAATAATGATTTAGTGATACAAGTTTTACTAATTAACCCATACCTGGGGGAAAAGAGGTAGATTCATACCTTCCCTAAGGTTATTTGCATGTAAGGGAATATGATGAAACCAAATGGAATTGGAACTCGGCTCTCAGATCAACAATTCTGAGCTATTATTCCTGACATCACCCACTCATCCAAACTTACAGCATCTGGTATTCCAGACACTCACTCATCTAGGTACTGACCAGGTTCGACACAGTTTAACTTTCTTTTCTTGCATTTCCCGCCTGTGGAACTCCCTTCCATATGCTTGCTTTCCTGACAGCTACAACCTCCAGGAATTTAAATGCAATGTCAATACCCATCTATAATCCACTTGACTCCAGTTCTTTCTACATCACCCTGTATATCTTTTCCTTTCCTTTGCAACTGTCTTCACACCTATGTTTTCATCGTTCTCTTGCCCTTTCTCTGACACCCTTTGTAACTGGTCTGTCTTTCTCTTCATTCTTCTCCTGTCGAAATCTTTACTCTTACGTAGCCCCCTGTGCATCAATGGCAGTACCGCCTTGCTTGGGGTGAATGATTAAAAAGAAAATTGTACAAGAACCAATGTTTCAATATGATATGACCATAAGCAGGAGATATACATAATCTTTAGATGTGTACATGAAATTTTTGAAGAATATTCATTGATAGGATATTAGATACATTGGAGTTTCCTTGTATGAATGATTTGATTATACAATCAATTACATACAAACCACATACTTACCTGGCTGCCAGGTAGGGATCATCATCTCTCTGTTGCTTCTCTGTCTTTGGGCAAAAAGTGTTGCTCACCTGTGAAAAATAAATACTGTGAGGTTGGGGGGGGGGCAGATGCCTGGGGCTAAACCACCCCATTGCACTAGACAGATTGATTGGAGGTCACCACAGAGGCCAACGAGACTGACGGTTGCAGGGGCTGGGCAATTTTAAGCCCTGGCCTGGTGTACGCATTCAGGTTCCCCATATAAACTCGACCTTGTATCACATCATGTCTCAGTGGGGAGATGAGGTAGATATCTATACATTACTTTCCGAGCAAACTAATTGGAAAAAATACAAAAAGGGGCCAATGATGGTATATATATATATATATATGTCCTTATTGTAAGATTTTGAGAGACTTTTCTTTATATCTTAGTATAGTAAAGTGAACTTAACTCATTGTATATTGTGCAGAATTTTGTTTCATATTCAATGTAACATGAGGCCCACTAGATTCCTTCAAGAGTCATGAGACACGCCTCTAAGGCAACTGTAAGTAAAGAGAATGAGAGTTTTATTTTGGCAATGCTGTTTAGCAGTCTTTAGCAGAAATTTTTTGCCAGATAAATTGTGTAATGATGCAAAATAAGTTTTGAATATTATTAATTTTTGGCTAATATTTCTTTCATCTTAATTTTATTTGCTTTTCATTGCAACTACTCAAACTGTCAGTTTGTTTGTTTAGTGGCATATCAACTCTTTATGGGTCATTTAATGCCAAAATTTAATTCTCTTGGGAGCATTAGCAATTTCTTTAATAAAAATGTATTACTGTTAATTTTTTACAAAAATGTATTTCTGGTAATTTTTTACAAAAATGTATTGCTGGTAATTTTTTACAAAAATATATTGCTGGTAATTTTCTTTACAAAAATGCATTGCTGGTAATTTTTTTACAAAAATGTGTCACTTGCAATATTTTTTAACACAAAAATGCTTTGCTGGTATTTTTACTAAATATTTTTTAATACTTACATAGCGTTTTAACTCTAGTTTTGGGGCTAACTATTTTCCCATAGCTTGGAACTTAATAGGTGCTACCACCCAAGGTCAGAGTGAACCTGGGAACAACAGCAATGAAGAGGTGATTCACAATCCTCAAAACTATCTGATCAGAGATCTTGCTGCCAGATGTAGTTTATTATCATACCCAGGACTGTCAGACTGTCAGTCTGCAGCCACTACAGCAGACTGGAAATAAATAAGAGACCTGAGCAAAAATTGAAATAACATCTCTTTTGCTTTAAAAGTTTATCTTATCATGATAACTGTTCTATTTTAAAGGAGATCAACACTAACCATAAAAACAAATAGTTGAATTTTCTCTAATTGCTCAGTGCAGGTCTACTTGAGGTTATTGCCTGTGTTTATATGCCCTCATCGTGTTAATAATGATATTATCTAGAATTATTATTAGACGAAGAATTGGTAACCATTATTAATTTTGACTCGTAATTCTTTCATCTTAATTTCAAGTGCTTTTTATTACTGTCAAATCTCAAATAACTCTGTGTGTGTCCATGTGTCCATAGTCCTGACCTATCTTTGCATGTAGCAATATTAGTGATGTTGCTCTCCTTGTCAAGTGTGAAACATTGGATCGCTGCCTTGCCTGTCATCAATTTACTACTTATATAGTGCAAGGCTAATTTGCAAGGGATACTACAATCACCTGAAACTGGAGCTGTTGTCCATCCTTGTTCCTCCTGTGACTCCTGATTATTTTTGTCTTATACTGTCCTTCTGTTTACTCTTCTTGTCATTTCTTCAACAGTGACCTCAGTCTGTAACACGTTTTGCCTGATGCTGGCCTGTTCACTGTGACGCTTGTTCTCGTTGACGGTCGTGACAGCACCAGTTGTGACGCTGCCACCCAGCTGGCCAGTTGGTTTGGTTGCTGTTGCTGGTCGTGACAATCTCATCCAATGATGTCGTAACAAAAGCTGGTTTTCAAGACGTCTATTGCAACAACGGGCACTGCCCCAGGCAAAACGTGGTACATTTATTGGTTGCTGTGACTGAATTTTTCATGTATTCATCAAATTTTCATTAAAGTCTTTTCACATATTCATTAAATTTTCATTAAAGTCTTTTCACATATTCATTAAATGTTCATTAAAGTCTTTTCACATATTCATTAAATTTTCATTAAAGTCTTTTCACATATTTGTTAAATTTTCATTAAAGTCTTTTCACATATTCATTAAATTTTCATTAAAGTCTTTTCACATATTCATTAAATTTTCATTAAAGTCTTTTCACATATTCATTAAATTTTCATTAAAGTCTTTTCACATTTTCTCTATAATCAGGGCTGTCAATTCTCTATGCAATTTCTAAAATAACAATGTCCTTTCGGGTTTTTATCAAAATTTAACAGAGTTTACCGAAGTAGAGCGAACAAGGAATCAGAATTTTTGATTTTCCCGTGATTAAAAAAACAATAACATTCTTTCGGGATTCATATGAAAGGCGCATTATTCCAAATTAACTCTTTAAGCTAATCGGCGACAGGCTTCATTTAACGTTAACTCTTTAGTCATAAGTTCTGTGGTAGGCGACCAGCCATGGGTCATGGCTCCTCCAGTTGGGAACACCATCCCTTTGAAAAAATCTTTACCCTCCTCATAATCATCAGTTTTTTCACCTTTACTTAATTCCATATCCTGCTCAATCTCACTTCGGAGACTCTCTGTCTCTTCCTGCTTCTCCACTTTCATTCTTTTCTCTGCCTCATTAATATGCTTTTCCTTCCTCTTCACATTCTTGTTCTTCAATCTTTAATACATTCCTACTTCTAAACTGGTCAGCATGTGTCAAAATACACTGCCCTTTCTTTTCAATTATGGCTGCATTGTTTTCTTTCTATAACAGGAAACTCACCTCTTCTGGACTGGCCACTTTGTTTTTCTTATACCACATCTTCTCCCTTGTAGCAAAAGACATTGTTATGGGGCTCTGATCTGCTTTCTCATCAGTGCAGATGGGCTCAATTTCCTCCCCACATGTTAGGCATACCTATAGCTAAGGAGCCTTTTTGTTAAGAACACCTCAATACTCTCATTCACACTCCACCCACGTCTATTGAACAGGTGAAGAGGCCCATCCCTTGTTCCCTGTTAGGATGTGGTTTCTGGCTTTCTCTTTTCCAATCTTTTTACTCTTTTCTTTTTTTTCTTTTCTCAATTGGAGTAGATAGACTAAACTATCGCTCGGTTCACACTCCACCCACGTCTATTGAACAGGTGAAGAGGCTCATTCCTTGTTCCCTGTTTAGGATGTGGTTTCCGGCTTTCTCTTTTCCCATCTTTTCATTCTTAAGTAGCCCCCTGCGCATCAGTGGCGTTACCACCTTGCTTGGGATGATATGATTAAAAAAAAAAAAAAAGTAGGTGAAAACACCTTGAAAGTCATTTTCACAGTTTACATCATTCTCTCTGCTATTTCGTTAGACTGTGGATGAAATGTCAGCATCTTATATGGGATGCATCCAATCTGTCTTAACCAGCCACACAAACTCTCATTTCAAAACTCAGGTGCATTGTCTGTAACTACTGTTTCTTAAAATCAGTTTTACTATGGCTGCTCTTCTATCCCTTACTTTGATTGCCTTTGGCCAAACTGTGTACGTGTCCACTAGTATTAAAAATGACCCCATATCCTTGATATGTGCATGGTTCATGTGCACTCTAACCCAGGGCTGTGCTTCCTTAGGCCATGAATAATTGAATTTCTGCCTGAAACTTCTTATCTCATTACACTTTGAACACCTCCTTATATACTCCTCAACATCCTTTGAATACCACGGCCACTATGCTTGCAGTTTTAACCGTGCTGCCTTTATGCCACAATGCACATTGTCATGCACTCCTCTCAATGCATCTTTTTCTCAACACCTGTGGAGCTACTATTACCTCTCCATTACATATTATATCATTCTCTATGGTCAACTTGTGTTTTGCCTCCTGGAATGGTCATTCTACCATTGAACATTTGCTCCATCTATTACTTCTTATTCTTTTCATCACTCGGCTTAACACCAAATCCTGCTCGGTTTCACTTTTAAGTCTATTTATAGAAAGCACCTCTGTCTCCATTCAGTGAATTATTCTATCCACACCAGTTTCATGCTCCTCTTCTATTCTATTCATAAACTGTAACCTTAACAAGGCATCCACATGAGGAATAATATTTCCTTTCACATATGTCAAAATCAAATGCCATGATTTTTATTGCTCAATGCAGTATTCTTGAAGATCTAACCTTTGGTAATTCTTTCCTCAGGTTGAAAATAAATTTCAATGGCTTGTGGTCTGACTTCAACAAACATTTTCACCTAACAAAAAAAATCTGTGCCATCTCCATGCTCCACACAATTGTTAATGGCGCTCTCTCAATATTTGAATAGTTAATCTCTGCTGGTGTTAACCTCCAAGACAAATATAGAATTGAATGTTCCTCTTGCGATAAAATGGCAGCAATTGCTTTCTCACTTGCATTAGTGGTTACAGTTATTTTTTTTTAGAATTGAACACTTTTATTATTGATTTTCTCCTCATGATTGTCTTTGGTGCTTCAAAAGCATTACTTTGCCTTTGTGCCCACTCAAACTCACTGCTGGTCCTAGGCATGATGGTAAACTGCATCCGGTAGCAAGGCCTCTGATTAGAAGGTTGTGAGAAGCATGGACCCACCTCTTAATTGCTGTTGTTTTCAGGTCTATGATGACTCAGAGTGGTAGCATCTATTAGGGTCTCAGCTATGGGCAAATAGTTAACCCCCAAACTGGGGTCAAAACACTATGAAACTATAAAAATACATTTTTATAGAAAACTATACATTTTTGATGAAAAAATTATTACCATAACACATTTTTGAAGGAAAAAAATTATTCTCAGCAAAACATTTTTGAATACAAAACAAGAAGACATTTTTAGTTTTCTAAAATAAAGAAAGAATAAAAACGAAAAAATCATAATTAAAATATGACTAAATCAACTTTCTCACTGTAACCAAACATTTTTAAAAACCCTTAAATTAGCAACTAGGTCCCACCCTTTTACAGTGAAACCAATAAAATGTAACCACAATTTCTACTCCAACAGCTTCTTTTCTCGCACTTCCCAACTGTGGAATTCCCTTCCACATGATTGCTTCCCCGACAGCTACAATCTCCAGGAGTTTAAATGTAAGGCCAATAGACATCTCCTAACACACTAACTCGCATCCATTCTCTCAAACACTCTTACCATCTACCCAACCTTCATCCTCGGTATCCTTACCCGTCTATCACCCTCCTTCTGACATTTCCTATATCTAACCACTCTTTCTTTTTACCTTCCCCTATATAACCCGTTGCGCAACAGTGGCAGTGAAATGCCTTGCTTGGGGTGAAATGATTAAAAAAAAAACCCACCTTTTTGGCATTAAATAACCCACAGAGGTGTTGATATGCTGTTAAACAAAATTCAAACTCAGACTCACTGCTTTTCTTGAGTAACTCTGCAAATGGCTTAATCATTTCACTGTACCTTGGAATATATGTGATGTAGAAGTTTATTCACCCCCAAAAAGACTAATTCCTTCTTATTCATTGAAGTCTTTATATCTGTAATCTTCTTCATCAACCTCTCATCAGGTGCTATGCTTTTTTTCGATATCTGATAGCCCAAATACAACAAATTCTTACAATCAAAATAGCACTTGTCTCTGTTTATCATTAATCTTGCCTTTTTTAATCTTGTTAATATTTGTTCAACTTTATGCTTTAATTCTTCCTTGGTTTTTGCTCCTACCCCCCCCAATATCATCCTGATATATAATTATGTTATTTATTTTTAATAATAACACTCGTTCAATCACTTTCTGAATAATGTGACTTGAGGTTTTAATCCCAAATGGTAGACGAGTCCATCTTAGAAGACCTATAGGGATGTTAATTGTGGTGACTTCTTTGAACTTCTCATCATTCTCAATTTGGTTGTAGACTTAAGATCAATTTTGGTAAAGCTTGGAATGAGAAACCGAAGAGCCGAGTTCGAATTCCAGTTGAATCCATTGTATTCACTTACACGCAAATACCCTTGGGAAAGGTATTAATCCATCTCTTCCTTCCAGTTATGGGTTAAATAACAGGATAGATTGGGTTCTATAGCCTTGGTCGGCAACCAGTCTACCGCAGAAAGCAATGGCAACCTACTGCAGGATAATCTTCTGCCCAGTCAGTCATGTCTCTTTCGAGACATGATCGCCCAAGCGTGTATCACGGATGGCACTTAACTGACTAACTGACTGATTCCATATTTGCTAGCTTGTGGCTCACAATTTCAATATTCGGCAATGGAAATGAATCTGAGAATATTTGGTGATTTACTCCCTATCTTATAATCACCACATATCCTTAAATCTCCATCAGCATCTTTTTTATCACAACAACAGGTGACGCCCAGTTACTTCCACCTTGAGTCCCCTTTCCCAGAATGCCCTGTTCGATCATTCTGTTTAATTTTGCCACCACAAAAGGAAGTGTGTTAACTAGAACTTTTCTCACCTCTATATATTAAGGGTGATCATTCTCTTTCAAACAAATGCTCATTTTATACCCTTTCAACAATCCTATTATACTCTCTTGTGTTTCCATGGAATTTACCAATTTTGCAGTATCCACCTTTAATATGTCGATTCCTAACAACTCATGATCCTTATGGCATGCTACCACCGCAACTGGAATTACTTAAAATCGTATACCAGTTTTAAAGGTGGCCTGAAAAAAACCCGTTTCTTTATGGTTGATTCATCAAACTGCTTTAATTTCATGTAACTGCTTTTTAGTTTTGATCGTCCCAACCTAATCCAAAAATTCTTTGGTATTAATGTTATTTTGCTACCATTATCTACGAGCGTACTAAATACATGACTATTTATTCTTATACTCTCTCAACCTTTGTGCATTTACTTCAAATATTCCGATAATTTTACTGTTAGCATTTTTTCTACTTACCTCTCATACTTACATACACTCTGAACATGATCCCTTCTTCTGTAATTCAAGCATAGTTTCCCTAATGCTAGACATTTGGACATTTGTATTTGTTCCTTTCATGCATTCCTCCACAATATTTGCATTTCATTCTGAATTTAGTTTTATTCACCTTGTACATTTCAAGCTCTTCTTTTGGTTTATTGAATTCTCTGATTAACTGCAACTGTTGTGAAAATTCTATACTCATTTCCAAATTCATTCGGCTGCTCTGCATGCACTCTAATATTTTTCGCTTATGACTTGGGTCTTGTAATCCCTCAATCAACCATAGAAGAATCAATTTGTCTTCCAATGTTTCTTGTGTTCCTAATTTTTTAAACTTGCAATATTTAGCTCACTTCTTAAGCCTATGCAAGTATTGCATCATAGATTCCTCTGGCCAGTACCTTGCTTACAGAAACTTGGTCTTCTTGGCAATAACCAATTTTTTCTTCAATTTAATATTATTTTAATGACTGTGACAATTTCCTCAAAAGTCATTTGTTTCAACGCCTTTGGGTAAGACATGATAGAAATTTTTATTAAAGCCTCACATCCCACGGTAGTCAAAAACAAATCTATTCTCTGATTCTCTCCTCCTTCCATTCTCTCCTCCTTCAATTTTTTAAAACTGGCCAATGCTGCAAAAGCTTTCATCCACACTTCAACGTGCTCTGGATCATTCAATGAACCCAAGGATCCTATTAGCGACACCATTGTTGAGTCTTGAATAACACTTTGTGTGTCCATAGCTGTGACATATCTTTGCATGTAGCAATATTAGTGATGTAGCTCTTCTTATCAATTGTGATGCACTGGATTGCTGCCTGGCCTGTCATTTACTTACTACTTATATAGTGCCAGGCTAACTTGCATGGGATACAACAATTACAAATGACCATCACTATTTCTTGGACAAGGGAAGTAAACAGATAAAAGATTTTGTCTTTGAAATTTTTCATGGTCAATGTTTTGTACCACATAATATTTTTTTGCTGCAGTTGAAAGCTGACACTCAAAACATTTTACACATAATAGTAGACATTTACTCTCCTCATCTCAAAAACAACTTTTATCAGAGCAGGTATATACTACCCACCCCCAAACACCCTGAGCAGTGCTTTGCCATCTTATCAACATTTGCGTTTTTCTACCTACATTTATATACATTACAAATTAAATTAAGTACAAATGACTTGTAGCAAGTAGGAAATTAAAAATTAAAATCGACCTTTTTCTTCACTTTTACAAAAATTCACAATGATGTTTGCAATCCTGGTTTTTCCTAAATAGAAAAGAGATTGTCCATGTGCTTAAAGAAAAAGTCGAAACCAGATTTCGCAAGTAGAGGTTAAATTGATTTTCTGACCAATGGAAGTGATTTGCAAGACCAAAAATGACTTTGTGATCCAGTGCAAAAAATCTAAAGGATATAAAAATAACTTCGATCAGCGTCATTCAGTCAGTCAGAGATGGGAGCAATGAGATGACAAGCTAAAATATAAAGGTAGAAACTTCAACCATGACCCGGGCATTTGTCCTCTTTCTCCTTCTTTCTCGTGTGATGATTCATTTTACTTCTTCTTCTCCATCCAAAGACATTCCTACCAAACAAACGCTCATACATACATACATATGTACGTATGCATAAACTCTTTCCAACAAATTACTACTATGAACATCTTCTACAACTCTTGATATCCTTAACTTTCTAATTGAACATTAACTTCTATGAATTCTTTTGTCATCCTTTCCTTTTAAAAATTTTCTATTTTAACATGAAAAGTGTATATTTTATTATTCCACTAATCATCACTTCCCATTGCAACCAACAAACCTTCTGATGATGATAACTCTGAATAATTTGTAAGCTGTAGGGAGTTTGGTTATGTATAACACAAGGCCAAACAAATAAGCATTAACCACCTCTCTATAGCTACAGACTATTAAAGGATGAATGTTTTTCGTGGATTTTGAAATCATTTTGGTGGGGAGGAGGGTCCAAATAGGTGATTTTGTTTCGCTTGTGCTAAGTCTCAAAAAAACACTATATAAAATAAAATTCACTATTTCTTACCCATAATGTTGAATAATGTGTTAAAATTATTCAATGTTTTTAACAAAAAAATTTCAAGTTGATGTTGAAAATTGTCACAAAACATTGTTGATTTGTTTAATGATCTATTATGACATGTCTCTAATTTGTTTTTAAATACATTGTGTTTATCTTCAATTTTTCTAGTTGAATTGTTCACAAATATTTCTTATGATCTATTATTGTAGATAATTAGGTTACAATAAAATTTGTATTTTAAATGAATACTGCCTTATAAAAATTGAGACGTAGTAGAGTGGGGGGGCTTGTATCATGAATTCAGCGGTTGGGGCACAACCCTGATCTTAATGACCTAATCCCAAATATTTTGAAAATGTCGCTTACTTCTTCCAGATTTGGCAGGCCAATGACATTATGGATTGGAAATCAAGAAAGAGCACTTGATTTTACACAAAATCTTCTTAGGAGGTTTACAATAATACCAATGGCTCTTACGAAATTAGATTTGAGAACCTTAGTGCTATCAGAAAATCATCTTTAATCATATGAACTTAATCTTTATTTTTCTTCAATCACTCAGTTAGGCCATATTTGATGTCATTTTTTAATACTATTATTCACCAAATACAAGGCCCAAAAGTCACTCAAGATAGAGGGTTAGAATTTAAATGTGAGTTTTGTTTAACAGCATATCAACCCCTGTGGGTTATTTAATGCCAAAAAGGTGGGGTTTTAAGGTATTTTTTTTAAATGTTTGGTTATAGTGAGAAGGTTGATTTAGTCAGATTTTAATTTTTTATTATTTTAGAAAACTGAAAATGTGTTCTCGTTCTGTATTCAAAAATGTTTTGCTGAGAATAATGGTTTTTTCTTCAAAAATGTATTGTTGGTAATATTTTTCCTTCAAAGATATATATTTTTCTATAAAAGTCTTTTTTTATGTATATATTTCTATAAAAGTGTATTTTTATACTTTCATAGTGTTTTGACCCCAGTTTGGTTGGGTTAACTATTTGCCTATAGCTGGGACCCTAGCAGGTGCTACCACTCCGGGTCAGGGTGAACCTGAGAACAACAGCAATTAAGAGGTGGTTCCATGCTCTTCACAACCTCCCAATCAGAGGCCTTGCTGCCGGATGCAGTTTACTGTCATACCTAGGACTGGTAGAGGGTTAGTGTGTGAGGTAAAGATATAAAGAGAGAAAGTAAGAAGTGCATACTGTGGGAGATATGTACGATAAACAGTGGATTCTAGATTTGAAGAGGTTCAGATTGTATTGATCGAGGAAGCATCCTTTCAGGAGTGTGTTCACGCAAAGAAACAGTTCTGGGGAAGAAGCTGTCTGAGTGGAAACTTCTTCCTTACAAATGGAATACAAAGAGAATGAGGATGTGTACATTGTATGGATGTGCGTTGTCATGCAGTGGATATCAGCTCAGAACGAGAATTCGGGGCGCCGAGTTCAAATTCCAGTTGAATTCATTGCATTCACTTACGTGCAAATACACTTGGGAAACGTATTAATCCATCTATTTCTTCCAGTTATGGGTTAAATAACAAGACAGATTAGGTTCTATAGCCTTGGTCGGCAACCAGTCTACCGCAGAAAGCAATGGCAACCTACTGCGGGATAATCTTCTATCCAGTCAGTCATGTTTCTTTCAAGACATGATCGCCCAAGCATGTTTCACGTATGGCACTTAACTGACTGACATGGTATGGTGTGACATAGCTGTGTAGGTCTGAACTAGTAGAAATAAGGAATCGTAGTATGTCTTAACATTTGTCATGGAAATAGTGATTGTGTAGTAGAGTCTAACAGTGTATCATCTGTGGGGAAAGGGGATGCAGGGTGGAAAATAATTTCTCAGTCACAAAACCCATAAATGCTTTTGAACTTTGTCAAGGCTAGACAGTTAGAGCTGGGCAGCTCCAGCTCAGACATAGCCTTTTTCTAGTGATATTGAAATAAATCTTGTTTCATTTATATATATATGAATGCATAGAATTGTATGTATAATCTTTCTACTGCTGATCAATGGGTATTTATTATCGGTCCTTGAATCACACACACCACAACATTATTATTATTGTTCATATACACCAGTATGTAGTTAAATACCAAAATGGAAAAAAAAATACTGTTATGCATTTTGAACTTCAAAATATTGGTTGATTGATTTGTTCATTTTCTTTGGCCTATCAATGCTTTGCAATTTAAAGCCAGAAAATATTTTTAGACTCAAAGAATTTTTGGTGGTGGGAGGAATTAATAATAGTTTAATGATAAAAATCTTTTTATTTAGCCCATAGCTGGGGAAGAAGAGCCATTATCCATTACACTACCTGCACATCCAAACTTACATATTGAGTATATTATCAATGTGGGATAATAATGAGCATGGAGTGTATTATCAATGTGGGATAATAATGCATATTGGATGGATTATCAAATTTAGATAATAATGTGCATTGTGTGCATTATCAATGTGGAATAATAATGTATGAAATTGGTTGTATTTTGAATGTGGGATAATAATGCATATTTGTTGTATCATCAATGTGGAATAATAATGAGCATTGCATGTATTATCAATGTTGGATAATGAAGTGTATTAGGTATATTATCTATGTGGGATAATAATGTATATTGTGTGTATTATCAAATTTAGATAATAATGTGCATTGGGTGTATTTTTAATGTGGGATAATAATGTGTAATATGTGTATTATCAATATCGGATAATAATGCATATTGGGTGTATTACACTGTGCAACACTTGAAAAGGTACAGGACACCTGTGCCCATTTTTATATTCGCAATGACAGAAAATTCCTCTCTTGACTTCTTTTTGTTGAGTTAGCTAGTTTTTGTGCAAATTTGTAACTTTTGAGAATTTTAGCAAAAAAAGGTCATAACTGAATTTCTCACATCATTGCACTTACATATTGTGTATATGTTATTTTGTGCTTATATTAAATTGTGTTTATCACTAAATAAATTATGACTAATAAATCTAGATTTAATATTTCTTTATTCATTTTTATAGGTTTTGACAATGACGTCAAGACAGTGTAAAAATGATCCAAATAGATTCTGCTATATATGTGGTGAATTAATATTTGCTAAGGAAAAGCGCAGCATTACAAGCCATATCAAGAAATTGTACAAAGGTCACTTTCATTGTGAAATAGGGACCAAGACAAGCCATGGGCTCCTCATGTCTGTTGCCTTAGGTGTGTGAAGACATTGAGTACATGGTATGGAAGAAAAAATGTTCACATGAAGTTTGGTGTGCCAATGATTTGGCGTGAGCAGAAAGACCATTCTAATGATTGCTATTTCTGTCAGCAAGACTATATGGACTGTACTACAGCAAAAAAAAAAAAAAGAAAAAAAGAAACACATTGCTTACCCAAATTTGCAATCAGCAATGCGCCCAGTTGAGCACTCAAAAGATTTACCTGTACCAAAACCCCCAGATCAAGAAAGGTGGAGTTTCAATAGTGAAGATGAACATTCCAGTGATGAAACAACAGAACTTTTTGATTCAGAAAGCAATAGTAAACCAATACCATTTTCTCAAGAGGCTTTAAATAACTTATGTAGAGATCTCTATTTAATGAAAGACAAAAGTGAGCTTCTGGTATCAAGGCTTAAAGAACATAATCTTAAAGAAGGAGTGAAAATAACATTCTACAGAAAACGTGCACAAAAACTGCATGTCTTGTTTACAATAAAAGATGACATGTTTCTGTAATGACATCCCTAAACCTTTTGAACAACTGGAAATACCATATGATAATAACAACTAGTGACTTTTCTTAGATGCATCCAAAGAAAGTATCAAAGCTGTTTTGTTTCACAACGGTAACACTCTGCCATCTGTTCCCATAGCTTACAGTGCAACTATGAAAGAATCATATGAAAATTTTAAAACAGTTTTAACGAGCATACAATATAATAACCATAAATGGCATGTTTGCACAGATTTCAAGGTTATAGCTATGCTTACTGGCTTACAGCTTGGTTATACTAAATTTTGCTGCTTCCTGTGCTTATGGGACTCCAGAGCGAGAACTGAACATTATGTATGCAAGGATTGGCCTGTTAGAGATGAAATTGAGCAAGGAAAGCATAATATCAAGCACAAACCACTTCTGCAAAGTGATAGAATCCATTTGCCTCCTTTGCATATTAAATTTGGTTTGTTTAAGCAATTTGTGAAGGCCCTAGATAAGGATTCCTTTGCATTTGCATATCTTGCAGAAAGGTTCCCTTCCCTAATTCAAGCTACAATAAAAGAAGGTATCTTCATAGGTCCCGAAATTCAAAAAGTTGTACTTGATGAAACTTTCAACAAACATCTTAAGAAAAAAGAAAAATTTGGCTTTGAATCATTCAAGAAAGTTTGTGATAATTTCCTGGGAAAACATCGTTCAGATGACTATGTGCAAATTGTGAATGATCTGCTGCATCATTATCATGATATGGGATGTAACATGTCTCTAAAAGTTCATGTTCTTCACTCTCATTTGGATTTTTTTTTGCAGAGAATCTTGGTGATGTGAGTAATAAACATGGCGAGAGATTCCATTGGGATATTTCAGTGATGGAGAAACATTTTAAAGGAAAATGGAACCCCGGCATGTTGGCACACTACTGCTGGAATATAAAAAGGACAACACTCTACACAAAAGGGTTAAGAGGATGAATGTTGTTTAAACTGACAATTCTGTGTTTTTCATCCATAACCAATAATAATAAATATGATTTATAGTACATGAAAACGCTGCCTAATCTAGAGAAATAAAGGTCAGATTTGGTATCAGGATACTTTTCTTAGATCGAAACAGGTCTTATGTAGCTTGTACATTTTAAAAACTTTAATTTTGTTGGACAGTGTTATTAATGTTGGATAATAATGTGCATTAGGTGTATTATCAATGTGGGATAATAATGTATATTGGGTGTATTATTAATATGTGATAATAATGTATATTGGGTGTATTATTAATATGTGATAATAATGTATATTGGGTGTATTATTAATATGTGATAATAATGTATATTGGGTGTTGTCAATGTCAGATAATAATGTGCATTAGATGTATTATCAATGTTGGATAATAATGTATATTGTGTATGTTTTTTTTATAATCATATTGCCCCAAGCAAGGCATTTTACTGCCACTGTTTGCAGGGGGTTACATAGGAGGAAAATTATGAGAAAGAGTGATAGGTTATAGGGGGTGTCAGGAAGAGGGGTAAGAGAAGGATGAGAATACTGATCAGAGTGGAGTGGACAGAGAAAGGAGCATGGGAGAGAGGATGCAGGTTAGTGAGATAGGAGATGACTATTGACTTTATATTTAAATTCTTGAAGAATATAGCTGTTGGGAAAACAAGTAAATGGAAGGGAATTTCACAGGCGGAAAGTGCAAGAAAAGAAGCTGATGAAGTAGAATTTGCGTTTACAATTTATTGGTTTGGAGATATCTAGGGCAACAGTTCTGGCTTCGCTGTTCTTGTTGAGAGCCTGGTGTATATATTCAGTGATATTATCAATGTTGGATAATAATGTGCATTGGGTGTATTATCCATGTGGGATAATAATGTATATTGGATGTATTGTCAATGTGGGATAATAATGTGTATTAGGTATATTATCAATGTGGGATAATAATGCATATTGGTTGTATTATCAATGTCAAATAATAATCTGTAATGAGTGTATTATCAATGTGCAATAATAATGTACATTGGGTCTCTTATCAATGTGGAATAATCTCAGATATTAAAAAAAAATATAGTGATAAAATCAAAAGTTAAAGTGATAGAGAGTTGAATAAAATGGCTATGTTATGCATGTAGATATATTAGACCCCAATAATGACAAATTTAAAACTAAAGTTAAGCACCTTTATATCTTCAAAAGTTTCTTAATGTAGAATTGTAAACAATGTTTGTTGTATTTTATTTCCTTCAAGATCAAAACTCTATATTTCTTAACAAAGAAAAGTACAGGAATCCCTTGATTAAAGCGCATCAATTAAAATGTTTTTGATTAGTATTTTAAACTTTTTATCCATCAAAATTCGATTAGCACATACATAATTCTCAGTGTGCTAAAACACTCTTCAGATTAACCATATAAATTGAAAATTGATTTTTTTATAGTTACCGATTAATTAAAAATTTTCTAAAATTTCAAAATGGAAAACGGGTAGGTATTTTGTTTGTCAAGTAATACATTATCTAAGTAATTACAGTAATGTTAAGAAATGAACAGTTACAAATGTATAAATTTTATAAGCTTATAGCGGGTATATAATCTACTATTTTTCTGGTTGTAGTGGGGTTCTGTTGTAGTGAAGGGTAGTTGTATACCGTTGCAGGTTAACGGAATTTGGCCTCGTGTTAGATAGCCCACTATAAGTCATAAAATGATTATAAAATCAAGAAAAGCAATTTGAGTAGAAAATAACATTTATATATATACATATCAATTAATGTTTTTACAATAAAAGTAATACTTGAATATAGGTCCAACATAGGTTAAATGTTCATGGCAAATAATAAGCTGAAAGAGATTTAAGGCTTAGGAATGTTGTTCATTTTGGCAATAGAAGGCTGACAAGGAGAATTCAATACTTAAAGTAGTGTGGAGGTGTCTTGTATGTAAGGAATGTCTTTGATGTATTCGCTTCTTAGGTCAGTAAGTACTTTTGAGACAGGGAAGAAAGTAAGGAAAGGTGAAGGGAGGCGAACATAGTAGCCGCTTGACTTAAGTCAAGGGGATATTGATTACACTCTTTTCCTTAGTGTCTGTCTGCTAGGTGCTTTCTGTCTTGGCTTTTTATATCTGTTTTTTGGATCAAAAGCAGTTCGTTTGGGATTTCACACTTGAATTTGATTCTGGGCTTCCCATTGGCTGGTAAATAAAATTTGCGTAGGCTCACAAAATGGAAATTTGATATTTGATTAATTTTTATTTTTCAATAACTCGGATGTGCAACTACGACTTTTGATCATTTGCCTTTTTGTTGTGAGAGAGCAAACATCTGATACATTGCTTCTGTTCGGTCGGTATCAGAACAAGCTGATAATAAAAATACCAATTTGAATAGCTGTCTTCATTAACATTTTTTTACATATTTTGATTTTCTTTTCATGAGTATTTTGAATAGTCTTAAAAGGAAATTTCTGATTTTTTCTTTAAAAAAAATGAGTGATTTAATTAGATACAGACATTTATTAAAAATATCAAAATATAAATGATGTATGCATTTACTATGGAAAAATTATAAATAAAATTTTCAGGTTAAAATACATGGAATTTAATGAAAAGAAAAATGGAAAGTAAAGTCTTAAAAAATATTGATGAATTAAAAGAAGAAATTATAGATATTTAGAATAACGTCAATAAAAATTTAATATCTTAGATAATTATATGAAGAACAGAAGAATACCATGTGGCAAACCACTTTAAATAAGTTTTTCTTTAAAAATCAGATTAATGAACATTAATTCATAGCAATTTTATTGTATTCTCTTATGTATATGTATATTTTAATTAAAAAGTACACAGATTAGAAATTAATTGGCAATGAGATTAAAATTTGAGGTACAAATTACATCATTTCCTATAAGTTATAATATTCAATTAATATGTTTTTGATTATTGCATATCTTTTAATGTACACATTAGCTGCACTAATCAAGAGATTACTGTACTATTTAGTAATTTGTGAAAGAGAAGCACTTGTTAGGCCTGCGACAATGCATCAGTTTGAAAGCAAAGAGTAGAGAGTTTCTTCTTGAAACCATGAATTTTTATTTTTTAAAGGTGCCAGTAAGCTCTTGCTATTGGCCCCTTTTGGCTGCTGCTGCTACTTTGTAACTACAGCGAATCATCTGTGTCTTGGTCCAAAATCAGTATAGAAAGATAGGCTTTCCGAGATAAAAGTGATGTGAATTTGAGTTACACTGAAAACTGTCTACAAATGGTCAGAGAATGACAATCTCAGTAGTTGTAATAAAAAGCAACCGAAATTAAGATGAAATAAATGCTAATCAAAAATTAATAATAGTTGACAAAATGTTTTATCTAATAAGCATTCATTCAATATTAATATTTCATATATTTTAATCTCAAAATTTTTCTATATTTTTGGAGCTTCTCAAAGAACGATAGTTTGTAGTCACATCTTACTCCATCAACAAGTTTGATCCTCACTGGGTGTTACGTATATGCTGTTCTTTTACTGTCAGTTAAGTGCCATACGTGATATACGCTTTGGGCGATAATGTCTCGAAAGAGACATGACTGACTGGGCAGAAGATTATCTCGCAATAGGTTGCCATTGCTTTCTGCAGTAGACTGATTGCCAGCCAACGCTATAGAACCCAATCTGTCCTATTATTTAACCCATAACTAGAGGAAAGAGACGGATTAATACCTTTCCCAACGGTATTTGTGCGAAAGTGAATGCAAGGAATTCAACTGTACTCAGATCATTTTAGACATCATGCAGTAAGTGCAATCTCGTCCCTTTGATCATTACTACTTTCAAAAACTGTTATATTATCACTGAGTGCACTATATTTCTGGCCTTGTGTCATAAGCTAAGTAAAATGGCGAGATCTCTAGACCACAACATTAACCATTAAGCCGTTTCCGCAAGCGCAGCAGGTGCGACGTAGTAGCAGCAGCCACAATTAAACTCTACTGAGCTAATCCCTAATTTCACGAAATATTCGTATTTTTGGATGAACGAAAAAAAACATTGTGCTAATAAAATAAATTTACTAAAAAAAAAAAATGGAAATAATTATAGATCTTAATTATTTTTTTGACTTTAGATGGCCTAATAGTTAATGAATAATACCACAGGATATTTGATGAATTACTTAAATTTGGAACAAATGAATAGTGAATGAAAACAAGAGGCGGACGCAAGCCGCCATAGTTAAATTCTTTGCCTGTTCACAGTCAGCCGCTGTTGCCTGCTTCGGACGCAATTTTTAGCTTTATTCAGTTGTACGCAGCGACGTGGACGGCACGACATGTTTCCGATGACACCTCCAGGTAGAATTCTAATCAATTTGTAACGTCTTATCTCTGCCGTCATGGTTTTAAAAAATGCACAAAAAAAGCAAACAATAAACAAGGACACAATGTGGTGCGATCGCAAATCCCTCCTTTTTCTTTCTATTTTCGTGTGTTGTTGGTGAGAAGGTCGTTTTTTTTTTTTCGTGAATGGGTTTGTTTTCTTTTCTTTTTTAAGGGTTATTTCAAAAGTCATCTCTTAAAGTTATACTTCGTACTGAGTGCATAGATTTTGGGGTTTCGAAAATCAGAAATAGAACGCGTGATAATGTGATCAAAATATTGAGAGGTTGGAACAACAGACAGAAGAAAAAAGACAATTCTTTAAGGGTTTGAAAAATGATGGTCAGGTGTCTTCATTTATTTTAATAATTTTCTTTTTTCTTTCCGATTACCATGTTTTATAATTAAAAAAATTGATTAGATAACTCCCCCTTTATTTTTTTTTAAACTAATAAGAATTGTAACATTGTTATTTAAAAAAAGATCTTCAATCGCAACCTCGTTTGGGTACACGACTCCTTTCTTAAGAATAAGAACAATTTTGTTTTTCTTTTTCTTGCTCTAAAAAATTAGCTTTATTTTTTGTTATCTCTTTTTCAGTTTATTATTTACGTTAATATTTTCCAAGTTTATGTTCAGAAACTTAATTGAGAAAATAAAAAAAAACGTAAATATTGGAAAAACGTCTCGTGTCTCTAGAGAAAGGTTAACAAATCTTTCCTTAAATGTCTTTTGTTTATTTTTTTCTCACTGTAAGTTTTAAAATAAAAGTTATGATGAAAAGAATTGGGGGACTAATTTTTTAGAGGTATAAAATTGGAAAACGATCCCCCAATTTAGGAACAATGACTCGATTTTTGACAACACTACTCATTCACTCAGTCTTTTCTGTTTTTTTACACTTGCGAAAATTCCTTTTTTTTTCTTATAAAAGTCAACTTTTCTTTCATTGCACCAGGAAATCTTGTAATTTATAATCTTTCGGAGAATTTTTTAGTTTTCTTGTGTTAAATAAATGCCTAGTGTAGTGTACTCACTGTAAGTGTATTTATTTTAAAATTTACAAATTCTTTAAATTTGTAAATAACTACAAAAAAACTACATCCCTGCTATTTTGTTTTATTTTAAATTTGATGTTAAATTAGATTTTTTTTTTATTTAGCAAATTTCCCTCCTGTGTTTGTCATTTTTCCTGGCAAAAATATAACAGATGTGGATTTTACAAACTTTTTTTTAAAAATATTTATCTTCAGTTTTTAAAAAAGCTTTTTCATTTTTTGTAAAGAAAACAAAAATGGAGATATTGTTTTTAAAACTTGACATCATCAGATGTTCATTACTCGAGTTTGTAAACGTACACAATAACTCATATTTCAATAACAGAAATAAAAATTTAAGACAAAGAAAGTAACTTAAGGGGTGAGTGGGTGTGAAGAGCAAAACAGCGGAAAAGATATTAACCGAGTGTGGGTAATTAATTTTGTTTATATATTTCGGTGTGTATTTCCATCTTCAGATCAAAATTCACTCTCTATTTTGGTTAAAAAAATCGCTTTCCAGTTTCGAGTGGATGAAAAAAATTTAGATTCTTTTTTTGGTTAAAAAAAAACACCTTTTTTTCGCTATAAGGCTTTTTTTTTGTTAAGTCGTAAATTTATTTTCCTTCATACTTTTTTTTTTTTTACTTAGTTTGGAATATTTTTGATACTTTTTTGTAGAAAAAATTCGTCAAATTATTAATAGTAGTATAGCCAACAAATTTTAAAATGAAAATCACAATTAGTACAAAAAAAAAATAAATAACATGGAAAAACTTAAGCTTAACGTTAAAGGTAATTTCGTTGTTTTGTTTTTATATCATTATATTAATTTTTCCCTCTTCGTTATAAGAAATCAGAGAGCCGAGTTCGAATTTCACTTGAGCTTGGGATCGTTATTAATATTCACTTATGCACAAAATATACCTTTGGGAAACATGAATCCATCTCTCTTCTATCATTATCTCCCCAAAATGTTAATGCAATTACACATCAAAAAAGGAATTATTCTTACAATCCAAAATATGTTTTGTTGACTTTTTAAATAACCCACACAGGGTTATTTAAAAAAATCAAATCCCTCACTGAACCCACTTTGTTTCTTTTTCTTTTGTGATAGTGATTTTCACTTGATAGCATTTATAACTTTTTATTTTTGATTACCACAATCCTCTAAAAAAAAAACATGAATAGTTTTTTTTTTCTGTGCCAATCATGCAATGAAAACCTAGCAGTACAAAGTGTTTGTTGATGAGGAAAGATAAATGCATGTGTGGGTGAGAGAGAGAGAGAGACTGTCTTTAGATGCTATGTTGCTTTGATGAAGAAGAAAAAGATGTTTACTAAAATATTTAGTGCTATTTACTGTGAAATAAATGACATTGAAAACATGTGGTCTGAACAACTTCATTAGTGCATTTAAGTTTGATGTACAATAAAAAAATTGTCTTTAAAATACATTTTCTTAGCTTCTATTAATTTCATTTTTAATCTACAATTGTGTGTGCATGCGAGTGGAATTTTAATATGGTTCCAGTCTTTTCTATGGCAATAACTTTCAGATCTTATACCAAAATAACAAATATCTTCATAGAATATATTAACTATTTCTCAATTTCAGCTGACATTGTCATGTGTTATATTTCCAAATGATTCTTTTAATTTTTTTTAACTTGTTAGGCCTATAATAAACTTGTACTTAAATATTATGGCAGTATTTTACTTTTACAACTCTCATCACAGACCATGTGGAAGTTCTATGGCAAAGATGCAAATTAAAGTGATACATGTGTCAATAGATCATATGATTAAAGCATTGGTTCATGTGTTTGGTGACATTGTTATTGAGAGTTCACTCTTTAGGCTAGGTAGTGTGCGTTGTGGTGCAGTGGATATCGACTTGGAACAACAAATTAGGAAGCTGAGTTCGAATTCCAGTTGGATTCCTTGCATTCACTTACGCACAAATACCCTTGGGGAAAGGTATTAATCTTTCTTCCTGTTATGGGTTAAATAACAGGACAGATTGGGTTCTATAGCCTTGGCTGGCAACCAGTGTACTGCAGAAAGCAATGGCAACCTACTGCAGGAAAATCTTCTGCCCAGTCAGTTGTGTCTCTTTCGAGACATTATCGCCCAAAGCGTGTATCACGTATGGCACTTAACTGACTGAATGTAAACTTAAGCGCAGTGGAAATAGGGTGAGCAATAACCAAGTAGTACTAAATAAGAACAATATGACGTATCTATAGACATGGCAGAACAAGTATAATCTATTTTTTTAGATTAGATAACCGGGGATGCTAGAATCAAGCAGGTACAAAAATTTAAATACCTGGGAAGCGTTATAACAGAAGGCGGAAAGTGCAACACAGAGATCCGAAGGCGATTTTGGGATGGTGAAGGAAGCATTCCACAAGTTGAGTAAGGTATTAAAAAACAGGACAATTTCGCTAGAAACAAGGAAGAGAGTACTGGATTGCTATGTGCTGTCTGTCCTTCAATAGGGCAGTGAATGCTGGACAGTACCATCAAAGATGAAGGAAAAACTTGAAGCAACTGACATGTGGTTCTACAGAAGGATGCTGCAAATATCATGGATCGAGCATGTGAGCAATGACGAGGTCTTGGAAATGATAGAAACAAAGAGGAAATTAATACTGAGCATCAGGAAGAGACAGCTGAAGTTCCTGGGACATGCAATGAGGAAAGAGGGCTTGAAGAATCTGATACTAACAGGCCAGATAGAAGGAAAAAAACAGGGGAAAGCAGCAGATAACATATTTGAAGAACCTAATCAGGTGGATGACAGAATGAGGATTGCATGGTGTAACAGGAGAAGACGTGCTCAGAGCCACCAGGGATAGGGAAACGTGAAGAGCCATGATCACCTATGCCCTGAAGGGACAGAGCACATAAAAGAAGTTCAGTGCAAAATTCTGTGATGGTTGACAATTACCTGAAGAAGGCCAGAGGGTGCAATAGCCAAAATGTCGTGATAAGAAATGAGGACAATAATGTAAATAAGTCACTCTAAAGTTTATAATTTTTGGTATCAAATCATGTCATCCTAAGCATGGTGCTAACGCCGCTAAAGTACAAGGGTGGGGGGTACTGATAGTGAAAGTGAAGACTTTCGTGAGAAGAAAAGGCCAATAAAAGAACAGGATTCAGAAGGGCAGAAAATTCCGATTGACACAACACATAAATTTTTGAAAATTGTATGTGTTAAGGAAGCAAGAGATTAGAAGAGTTCAACAGGCAAGAAGTGAAAGAAAAGAAACTTTTAGAATAGAAGTTATGATTACATGTATCTATTTCAACAGTAAAATGAGACCTAGTTGCCAATCTAGTAATGTTTGCAGTGGAGGTACCAAGGAGGGGGTCTTATTAGAACGACTGCCATGAAAATACTTATAGAAAAGACAGAGGGAAGCCATGTCATGGTGGTGGAAAAGGGACTGATGTTGAGATGCCAGGTAACATTAATAACATTACAGACACTTCTTTGGATTTTGTCCAGAATGTCAACCAGAGCACCAGATCAGATATGGCAGCAATATTGAATGTATAGGCAAATGGTAGATTTATAAATGTGCTAGATAGATTTGAGTGAAACAAATTGTTTAGCACAACACAGTGAACCAACCTTCTTAGCAGCAGAACCTAACAATTGATTCAACATAATTGCTCTACTTCATGTCAGATGAAAACGTGAGACTAAGAAGACGCAATGAATTGCTCTCCTGAAGATTAACATCAGCCATACTGATGGAGGGGAAAATGGTTCTCTATGATGATTAAAGGATAGCAGTTTTGTTTTGGAGGTATTAAAATTTACAATCCATTTTTTTCCCCAGTTAACTGGTTAGAAGTTGTTTAAGAGCAGCTACCAGTTTTACATTGTTGCGTATGTTGAACTTACTATTAAGATGGGTAAATAGTTGTCATCAGTATAAATACCTTGTTGTGAACTGATAACATTGAAAAGATCATTGATGAAAATAAAAAACGAAGTAGGTCCAAGGATAGAGCCCTAGGACCCCTCCACCCAACATTAATATGAAATGATCTAGAAGCATAGTCTTTCAACACAACCTTCATTACCAAATGTATTAAGAGCTATCAAATTCAGTCAAATATTCGATCTGTTATACCATAACCCTTAAACTTGTGGAGAAGGCTCTTTTCTTAATATTGTTGGTTCTTCAATGTGTATTAAAATGAAAACATTTTTATTGATGTTGATCTTGATTGAAGACAATAGTTTCCAGATTTTCAATCTAAATGTCATAATGCAAATTTTAATGTGCTGGACTTTACTGACTAATGTTTTTAACTAACATCAAGTAGAAAGAATATATGGAATCAGTTACTACATCTGTAGCTATGAAGTTTTTCTTGCCAGAATCTATCTTACATATTTATAAATCTACCTTTTGTCCTTGCTTTGAATATTGCTGTCACACCTGGTCTGGTTCTCCCACTATATATTTAGAGATTCTTGATAAAACCCAAAAAAGAATCTGCAGTGTCATTGGTTCTGACCTTGCATCTCAACTTCAGTGCCTTTCCTACTACCATAATATAGCTTCCCTGTGCCTTTACTATAAATACTTTCATGGCAATTGTTCTGGTGAACTTGCTTCTGTGGTACCTAAACTTTATAAGTTTAAGAACAGTACTAGATGAGTAGCAAAGTCTAATCAATTTACAGTTGAAAAGGTTAGATGTAACCACAAATTCTATGCTTATAGTTTTTCTATTGAACTTCTCATTTGTAGAACTCTTTTCTGGCTTATTGCTTCCCAGTCAACTTTGATCTTCAAAAAATTTAAATGCAATGTCAATCATTTTTTTTCTGTCTTCTTAATTCTAATTCTTTTGTTATCCTCTCTTAATAGTTTTTCTCATATTCTCTAATAATCAGTAACCTCTTGGGTGCTAGTAGCTTTATTGCCTTCCTTGGGGTAAATGAGTTAAAAAAAAAAGTATGTATGTTTTGAAGTTGAAAGGTACAAATGATAATAGTGCCAGTACTATTGTATTTGGTATTGAAAAATTTAGAAATTGTTGCTTAAATGTTATGTCTTGAAGAGGATTCATGAAGCGATAAACTTATTTTACTGTATTAAGGCTGGAATTATATTTTACTTTTCTCATTGAAAAGTTATACCACCATTGTGGTATTTTCACTTAAATTTTGATATTCTATATACCAACATTTAATAAGCATTAGCTGATGACCAATTAGTTTTATTTTATTTTGTTTTTACATTAATGTTGAGCCATTAAAATTATGAAGAAATTTCTGGTAAAAGTTTGCAATATTTAGAATTTTAACATAAATCATTTGGTTCAGTCTTACTATTTCCAGAATATATGCATATGTATATATTTTTTTTTTTAAAGCTGACAAAACCATGTTTGAATTTCAGTTGAATATTGTGATGTCACTATCTTATGATTCCACGTCCTCATTAACTCTTAAGCTCTTAGTATTTCCTTATTAGCTCTGCTATTGATGTCTGTCTTGGATACAATCCATTAACTTATTTCATGCTCTGGCCTTTTTGTACAGTTCACATTACATTTATATAATTTGTAGAGTAAGCATTACTTTATTTTGCTTATTGAGTATCTTTTGTTGATCATTCATATAACTGTTTTTACTGTTTCCAAATCCTAAATATGTTTCAATATTCTATTCTTATAGTTATCACTTGCAGATCTAATAATTGTTTTAATTTTTAATCTCAAGCATTTGTTAATCTTTAATAAGGAAAGAAGATAAAATTCTTAGATATTATTATTATTATTTACATAAAATTTAGAAATGGGATCAAATGATCATTTCTGCAATGAGTCATTTCGTTTCAAATCAACACGGATCTGACCATCACCAACACAGATCTTTTTCAAATTTGGTACATTTATAGAGTTTCATGATAGAAATAGAATGGTACCTATTTTACATCTCTAAGTCAAAGGTTTCTGTGATATGACCCTTGCCAAAAAAGGTAAATCTGGAAAATAGTCACAAAATTTAAGTATCAATATCTGTTTTTTTTACCCACAAAGCTAAATTATATACCATTTTGAATTACTTGGATAGATTTAAAAGGGGATCTATTTATTTTTTATGTTAAAAAGTCAAATAAGATAATTTGACCTAGATCTTAACCATTGACTTTAATTTTTCAAAAAGCACATTTTTAAATTTGTTGTAAATTAGACAACAAATTTGTTTGCCTTATGACAAGATTTGTACAAGATTTTGTGGTGGATTTTGACTGGCATGTGTTGCAAGGATTTTAGTATTTGCCACCATATGCTAACATTTGTATATTTGAATATCTTTAGAAAGCTCTTTGAATGTTGATTCATATTCACTTAAGAACTATGGTCATAAAATCAACAGAATTTGTGTTATTTGTAGTTAAATGTTTACCAGTTTCGCAGAAAACAACCTTATTTTTGATTTTGTTTAAATTTATTATTATATAACATTTTTTTATATGAAAAAGTGACATAATGAAAATAATTATGCAACAAATGATGTTAATGGTTAACAAATTTTTGTTGACATTTGTCTTGGTATGCTTAATAAATGCATAGAAAAATGTTCTTGTTTTTATATATGTGATTAAGCTCTTTGTTCCTACAACTGCATGATTCTGTCTAATATCTAAGCCATTGTTACTTTATTTTATTTTTACTTTTAGGTAAGTCAAAATATGTGCTGGTTATAAAAGTAATAAAAAATTATGTTGATATAAAAAATATCTTCCCCCCCCCCCCCCAAACTGATTTCAACATGACTTTAAATTGGCACCTATAAACACACTCCTTTGAAAGAAGTCACTGGAAAGATTGGTGGCTTTTTATAGTAGTTGGGATTTTTCACCAATTCAGGAAAAACCAAAATTGTGGTAAATAATTTTAATTTAGTTTTCAGCTTTTTGAAAAAAATATGTTGGCATAATGATACAACATAATTATTGCTGATAAATCCTCAATTGGTGAAAGTTATTTACTGCAAAACAATGATATATCTTTTGAGGCATTTTATAATTTTGGTCTTGATTACTACTAATGACATAAATAATTATGTGAACTGTTGTCATTAGAATATAGTATAAAGAAAATTAAATTGATTTTGACTAAAATCTCTCAAGAATATACCAGTGTAGAACAACAAAAAAGATCTGATAAAAGTAAAATTATTAGACAATTAAGAGAAAAGACAAATGAAGAAGGGATACCAAATACATGAAAATATAGATTCCCACAAGACGAGTAAAGAAGTCAGTTGAGTGATCTCTGGAAAAAATGACTATACGACAGTCTTAAAGAATGGTAGAAAAGTTCAGGAAAAATAAGTATCTTGTATGCTGTAACCTGAAAGAAGCATATCAATTATTTAAATAAAAAAAATCCAAGTGGAATTAGTTTTTCAAAATCTACTCAGTCCAAAAGAATGTATCCTATCAGGTGATGCTAGAACACAGTGTCTGCATTTGCACAATACATCAAAGTATGAATCTGATGATTGTGAGAGTTCATCTTGGTACACTGACTCAAGATGAACAATATCATTTAACAAATTACCATCAATGCATAGTTGTTGTTACATGCAATCTAGCAACATCTGTTATTTGGTAACTGCTTAATTTGTAGCAATTTGATGGCAGATTTTGCTTTATATATAGAAGAAATTTTAAATAAAAACTTATTAGTCATGTTTGTCAACTGATAGGACCAAACTTCAAACTGTCACAATCTACAGAAGAATGTGAAACTTTTTGTGCAGATCTTTAAACTTTGAAAAAGCAGGATTTCATTGCCAAAGAACAATAAAAATTTTATTCTAATGGAAAAAGTTCTTTGATGGATGGTGAAGTCATAGTCATTGCAGATTTTGCCGAGAATTGTTCATTCATTTTTCAGGATGCTACACAAGGCTTCCACTGGAATAATTCTCAAGCTACATTACATCCATTTGTTTCGTATTACAGAAATGACGGCTGGAGCATTTTAATATAGTAATTATATCAAATAGTCTCAAGCATTACACAGTAGCTGTGCATTTGTTCCAGAGAAAACTTATAGAAGTACTGAAAAAAATATTAATTTTAAAATAAAAAAAATCTGATTTCTCTGATGTTACCACTTTACATTATAGAAATTACAAAAGTTTTATCAGTTTGTGCACCCATAAGGTTGACATTGGTATTGATGCAGAGCGGCACTTTTTTTGCTACATATCATGGGAAAGAATCATGTGATGGGTTAGGTGGCACTATTAAGAGATTAGCAGCCAAAGCAAGCCTGCAGTGACCCTATAATGAACAAATAATGACATCAAGACAGTTGTTTGATTATACAAGAAAAAAACGTTTCAGGCATAAATATTTTGCATTTCTCAACAAATAAAGTAGAAATCTTAGAAAATAGATTAATAAATGCTTCATTAGCAACTCAAAAACAGCATTGTTTTATTCCTGTGTTGTAGAGGTAGAAATAAGAGTGTCAATGCAAGATGAAAGAAAAATTTTTAAAATTATAAAATGAGATAATATAGAGCTTGAAATATTAAAGGGATTTCTTACAGCAGTAGGAATTGGTGGCTAAGATGATTGCTTGAAAATATTTTGATAATGAAGAGATAAAATTGACTTTTTTTTTATAACCAAAAGTCTTTTTTCTATCTTTCGGTTATTTGTTACATCCAGATATATTGATTTTAAATTATTCTGATATTCTTAGTTGATCTAATAACTGACACTGGAAGAACTTTCTAAAATTAAGATGGAAAATGCTTAAAATATTTTAAGAAAGAGAATTTTTTGAAGTTGAGTTAAAAAGTAAGGGGTTTGCATATTCAAATATTTATTTTCTATTTAAACCTGTAAGCAGAAAAATAAGTTAGCTTGTTAAAAAAAAAAAACTAATAAAGTAAGCATGTTGAGGAATCTTACTCAGCCACTGGTAGCATAATAGCGATATTACGCTTGTTTATATATAGTGGATTCTCCTATTGTGAATGATAAATGAGGGTCAGCAATGGATGGTGCCCTTTGTTTTACACTTATGCATACTTGCTTTGTGTAACTGTGAAGAAAATCTGGTAAGGGGAAGACTTTTCATTTGTGCTTTCTTGAGTGCAATACAAGTCCAGCCTTGCTGTGGGTGACAAAGCCACACTGACAGATGAAATTTGTTGAAGCAGGATTTTGATGACATCTCTGCTTCAGAGCTTGATGAAACTGATCACAGTCTACTGTCTTCAAAACCCTTCAACTTAATGAGACATGTCTTATGCAACTCTTTTTGTTTTGATGCTTGGACTTCCCAGGTTGTCAGGTCAAAGTTGAGACATTTCAAGTTGTCTTTCAATTTGTCTTTATAGCGTAAAAGTGGACATCCAACTGAATGCTTGGAGTTTGGTAGTTGTGCACACAGCACCTTTTTTGAAAGCCTATGCTCATCCATTTTCACAATTTGACCAGCCCACCTAAGTTGTATTTTTGGTAGAATAGGTTTGATGTCTGCAAAGTTGTTACACTTCTTCAGTATTGCACTATTTTTGACCCTGTCATCCCATTTTATACCATATATGGCATAAAGACAGCACATGTGAAAGGCATAAGGTTGGTTTATGTGCTTGCAGTATAGGGTCAAAGTCTCAGCACCATAGAGAAGAGCTGAAAGTCAAAATTGAATATATAGAGCAAAAATATTTAACCAAAGACTAAAATGCCAACCAGTCTCACTAACCAGGCTTTAACTGTTAGATCTCCACTTGCCTGAGGAGACTTCATGAAACCCGGGTAGCAAGGTTGGTTGGCATTTTAGCCTTCGGTTATATATATATATATATAAATAAACAGAACTAATAAAAGCAGATGGTAGTCTGAATGCTCAATCAAGGATTGTTATTTTTTTTCTTTTGATAATAATTGAATTACTTTTGTAGTAAAACTTGGCCAAGCAAAAATGATTTAATTGCTTAGCCACACCAATGCATATTTTGATTTACTTGGCAAATCTGAAGGAAAGTCATTTGTGGGTCACACACTGTTGTAGAGCAGCTACCCCTCTAGCACTCCCAAGAATAGAATGGTCTGTGAACCAGAGTAGTTATAAAAATAAAGACTGATAACAGTCTGGAATTTTGGAGTGTCATTGATGATTAGTATTGGACTGGGCTCTCTGCGACTCTAACAATTTAGCCTCTCATCTTTTCTACTATTTGTTGTACTCTCTTTATAGTGTTTGTCTTATTTGTATTAATATCCCTTAGCACAGATATTGTGCACACATCTTCTGGGTATTGTCCTGCCACCTCAGTGATACAACAGATTGGCAACAAAAAAAATTCACTGTTTATTATAATAGTAGTGGACAAAGATTTTATTTTTTTGACTGGAGAAATTAGTACGTCGATAAAAAAACCAACTTATACTGGAAACAATAGACTGGCAATAAAGATATCAACAAACAAAATTTATATACAATAGATTTGGCTACATAGATTTCAAACAAGCAAATCTATAAGATTTGATGTTGAAAACTTGCACAGCAGTTGTGCCCAAAAACATCTGTACAGATTTACTGATGAAAAATGAACATTTTGGCAACAATTTCAAAATAATCAGAAACAACAGCAAATTTAAAAATGGAGGACTTCCAGAAATGCTTCCTTGAATTTTTTAAACAAGAATTAGCACAAAAACGACAAGAAAAGCAACTTGCTATACTGTTGGAGATTTTCTCAAAAAGAGAAACAAACCCAGATAAACTAGATACATTTTTGCAGGATGCTGTGTGTAAATCAATTGGAAATTTTACATGTAAACTTGAAGAGTGGGTTACATTTGATTCTTATTATTGCAAATTTGAGGAGACATTTCCTAAAGCCTGCTCGAACTGGACAGCCAAATTTGTTTACTACAAAGTAAGTTTGGTGATTCAGAACACAAAAAATACAGAATCTATATTCTACCAAAATAAGTTAGAGAAATTATGTTTGAAGAAACTGTCCAGATATTGTCTTAAAATTGAAGTTTCCATATTGGACACCCGGATATTTTAAGTTTGATAGCGCTTATGCAAATTTTTGTGTATTGGAATGAAATGAATAAAGATGTTGAAAACTTCGTCAAAATTGCCAGTTAGCGGCAAAATCACCACCCATAAAATTCAACCCATAGCCCAAAACCAACAAGGTCAGGCTACACATAGATTATGCAGTCCTGATAAGGGGTATATACTACTTTGTTGTGGTGGATGGCTTTTCAGAATGGGCAGAAGTATTCAGATGCAAATCACCAACAAAAAAAATCACTGTAGAATTTCTAAACTAATTGTTTGCAAGATTTGGTGTACCTGATATGATTGTATCAACAACAGGATGCAATTCTGATCAAGGGGATTTGCAAATTTTTACAAAATGCATACAGTAACTCATTTGACCTTTGCACACTACCATCCAAATTCTAATGGATTAGTAGAACAATTCATAAACGATTTTAAAAGGGTAATAAGAAAAGTGGAAGGAACAGAAATGAGAAGCTACAGAATTTCTTCTCTGTCTACCATATCACACCAAACGCAAACACTAATGAAGGAATGTCTCCTGCAGCGTTAATGTTTGCAATGAAGATCAAATCAGTTTTCGATAAACTCAAACCAAATAAAGAAAAATTACGAGTGATAGAACTAAGTGTGATGACAAACGTTTTACCCTGGTGACAGTTTTATTTTAAAAATTACAAACAAGAGTCATGTGAAGAAGGCATTGTGGACAAGCAAATGAGCCACATGATATACCTTATAAAATATCCAAGATGGATTATAAGGACGCATGTAAACCAAATAAAAAGAAGGTAAACTACTGAACATTGTTGGGAAGAACCTATGGAAGGTAATATACAACATGTTTGATATGCCAATGCCTTCAGAGGTACAACAAAGATGCTTAGGAAAGTGAAAAAGAAGAGTAGCAAACAATCAAGATCAATCCAAAAAGAGGAATAGATCTCGTTCAGGGGATGAAACATTTCAGTGGGGAGGTGTTGTAGAGCAGCTAACACCCCTCTAGTGCTCTCAATAATTGAATGCTCTGTGAACCAGAGTAGCTATAAAAATAAAGAATAATAGCAGTCTGGAATTTTTGAGTATCATTGACGATTAGTATCAGACTGTGCTCTCTCTGACTCTATCGACTTAACCTCTCCTCTCTTCTACTATTTGTTGGTCTGTCTTCTGGTGTTTGTCTTATTTTTATTAATATCCCTTAGCACAGATAATGTGTTGTATATACTCAGCACATTTTCTGGGTATCATCCTGCCACCTCTGCGATACAATGCACAATAAAGATTAGATTCTCTCTATCCATGTCTGCTGAGATGAATGGATCATAAACATTACCCAAACGCAAATGCTTGGCCTTTTTTTTCATAACTTTGATGTGTGCTGATGTTTATTTAATTGTATGGACCATACGTCTGTTGATTTGCAGATAAGAATTAAATATAAAACCCATTGTTGTCGTCATTCTAATAATTATTCATATCTTATCAAATTTGTTGGATTTGTT
Organism: Ascarosepion bandense; assembly: GCA_037127315.1. Classification (NCBI taxonomy): domain Eukaryota; kingdom Metazoa; phylum Mollusca; class Cephalopoda; order Sepiida; family Sepiidae; genus Ascarosepion; species Ascarosepion bandense. Next base: position 538,542 of record JBBBDQ010000406.1, read on the forward strand.
TAGAAACCAATTAAGTTTCTGAATCTTAGATGAATTACTTTTATGCTTAGAAATACGTTCATTTTCAAATTTTTCTTCATTGTGGAAACAGTTTTGATTGTTACACTGAATTTCACTCAATACAAGGCTCGAGATCCACTTAAAGTAGTTGTAGTCAAATGTTATTGATAAATGAGGTGTGTGATATGAATTAAAATAGGAAGTAAGAAGTGGAGATTATGAATGTTCTAAGAAGAATAAGTAGTCAAGAATAATGTGCTTGGGGAAGGATCTGCATAGTAGACTGTTCCACAAAGTGGCAGTTCTTAGAGAAAAAAACTTATCTTACATTTGGATCATGAATGAAAAGACAAAAACAGTTTTAATTTAACTTTATTTTTAAGATCAATTGTTTAGGTTTTCATAAACTATATGCAATTGTTTTTTTTTTTTTGTTTGTTTAAAAGTAAATATTGTATTTTGATGGCCTTAAAAATGTAGAATTTCTAAAAGCTTTTAATTTGTTTTTGTTTAGAACTAGTAGTTTTTTTTTTTATCAGTTTTGGTTTTGATAATTTCATGTCATTTAAATTTGGAGATGTGCCCTTTACATACCATCATTTCTAAAGCTATTATTAAATTAGAACTTCTGAGGATAGAAAAAATTTAATAACATTTTTAAACTTAAATTTATTTTTTTAACTGAATATTTGTTGTATTATGTCATCACCGTCGTTATTGTATTTTGTGATATTTCAGACCATTTATTTATTTATTTTTTTAAGTAATAGTTTAAATGAAAATTACATGAACTTTCAAATATTTTTCTTTTTTTTTTTTTAAATTTTCTTTATTCAAGCTGTACTTTGTCTGGTTCTATAATATCAATGAGCTATTTATAAGAATGTTACCATTAACAAATAAGCATTATTAGCTGGTGCAAGAGTAAAACGTTTGCAATTGTAGTAACCTGACTGACATACTGCTTTTTCCATAATTACAGTTGCTTTTAAGGAATCTTAGTCACAATTTTGCTTCAAAATTTTTTCTTATTAAAAAATTACAAAATCAGACTTATGATTACTGATTATCCTTGATTATACAAATTTTAAAAATCATGAACTGATACAAATTTTGCAGTTATGAAACTGTTAACTTTAGCATGGCATGTATTTGTTTTTGTTTGTTTTGGGGGTTTGAGTATTGTTAAAGTTGGATGTTTTGTGGAGCAGTGGATATTGGCTCGGCTTGAGAAATTGGAGAGCCAAGTTCAAATTTCAGTTGAATTCCTTGCATTCACTTATGCACAAATATTCTTGGGAAAGGTATTAAGCTATCTTTTCTCTATCCAGCTATGGGTTAAATATCAGGACAGATTAGATTTTATAGCCTTGGTTAGAAACTAGTCTACTGTAGAAAGTAATGGCAACTTATGACGAGAAAGTATTCTATCCAGTCAGTCATCTCTATCGAGACATGATTGCCCAAGCATGTATCGCATACGACACTTAATTGACTGACAAGTTGAATGCTTAGGTATTTTCTCTGCTAAAGTTTAATATTTTCTAAACCTTTTTTTACATAATAAATTTTGCTACAATAATATTTTGCTAATTCTTAACTGATTCTTGTTGACCCTCCCCCATTTGCTTTTTATTTTTTTTTTCCAAACTATATGTATGGTCACTTGGAGATTGGGTTTCTTATGTAGCTTCTAAATATTTCCTAATAATTTAAAGAGTGATTTAATTTTTTTTTTTTTAAACCCCAAACAAGGTGTTAATGCCACTAAAATGCAAAAGTTTACTGAGAGTGAAAGAAAATAAGAATTTAGAAGGAACTGGAAACCCTATCCTAAACTGGAGAAACCACTACTCCTGTTCAAAAGATGGGAAGAGTGTGAACCTGGGCCATAGGTGACCTGATTGAAATGCAATTAATAAAAAACAAATATATTTACCTTAAAATTTTATTTCTCTCTTGATTTTTATTCAAGCTTTGCAAATAATCATTTACTTTATACACAAAATAAATTCAGTTCATTTTTACAGATAAGTTAAATTGTTTCTCTTATTCATCAGAGTGGAGAATTGTTTGCTATTTTTTCCTCCCTCCATTTCACTTTCCTTACTTCTTTCCATAGGATTGAAACTATATCTAAATATGTGGACAATTACACACATTTTCGTCAGCTATAATTCTGTTACAACCTAAAAAAATAATCTGTTTTTCTAAGATTGATAAAGGGATTTTAAAACTTGACTGAAGTTTTTCTGACTGAATATCTGAGGAATTTTAAAAATATTTTGCTCTCTTTTATTACCATTTGTTTTTCTTTCAGCAACCTGATCAATTGATAATGGAATATTTAAATCTCTCTTTTTTTTTCATTGAACACGATCCTATTTATCTATCATTTGTATATTATTTTTTTTCAATTGCATGATCTTAGTTTTGTATTTTTGATAATGGAGGAAAAGCTTTAAATTTATTTACGCTGTTTTATGATTTGATGGTGTTCATGTTTAGTGTTATGTTCAGTTTACGAGCGTATATTTCTCTTAAGTAAACAGCAGATTTGAATATTTTTACTTAGAAAGGGGAGAGTTCTAAAAATGATTGAAAGCTGAACAAATATTAACATGTAAAGAATAGATTGCAGCAGATTCAAAATCCCATGGTGTGAGGCTACTGAAAAATCTAAATATAAATTACTAAGTAAGAGAAATATTACCATTTGAACTATAAAAAGTGCAATCAAAAAATTATAGCTTTAACAAATAAGAGCCAATGTTGAGCATTTGAACTTTAACCTTTGATTTTAAAAAAAAAAAAAAAAAAAATTGAAAATGCGCTTCATTCTGATACAAGGTATACAAATATATTGGATGTTTGTTGTGGTTCAGTGGCTATCAGCTCGGAACGAGAAATTGTTGATCCGAGTTTGAATTTCAGTTGAATTCATTGCATTCACTTACATGCAAATACTGTTCGTAAAGGTATTCATTCGTCTCTTTTCCCTCCAGCTATGCATTAAATAACAGGATAAATTGGGTTCTATAGCTTTCGTTGGCAAGCAGTCTACTGCAAAAAGTAATGGCATCCTACTGCAGAAAAATCTTCTGCCTAGTCAGTCATGTCTCTTTCGAAACATGATCGCCTAAGCATGTATTATATATGACACTTAACTGGATACAAATATGTTAGCATGAAATAATTTCATGTACAAAAGCATAAGTTATGGCATCAGTTGTTAATGAATTGAGTTCTTGAAATATAAGATATCAATTATTATTTTACTAGTAGTATAGTCCGGCATTGCTTGAATGTAATGAAAGCTTTAAAACAAATCCATGGTCCTGGAGCTCAGACTTTCTGGACGTTGGCATGAAAGACTAAAAAGTAATAGTTGTTTCCAGTTAAAGCGAAATCGTAGACTGAAAGAAAAATGAATGGATGTAAGTCAAATTTTGATTTTCTGGTATCGATATCAAATAAGTTTTTTGTCGTAAACTGAATTTTGAAGGCTAAATAAGTCCTCTGAGTAAATGGTAAATGGCTGAGACTAAGAAACTACAATTATACCTACTTAGAGCCAAACCCGAAGCAAAAACTAAAATAAAAGGGCTGAAAAAAATAGACATACAGGCATATAAACAGACACACAAACATCTTGCCTTTTATATATATATATATATATATATATATATATATAATCAATTTTCTGCACTATTGTAAGAACTGCAACCTTGAAACTTCTGAATGTCGTTTCTTATGTCTTTGTCTATGAGTGTATCAAATTTTATTAAAATCGGACCACTCCTATAACCCGATTTTTTTTTTTATTATCGACTTTTGATATTTATCACAGGTGCCTCGATACAAAACCTAGCTACGAACACTCGCAGATGCTTATAGTACAACTGTAAATTTTCAAGAAAATCGGTTCAGCCATTTCAGGTAATGGACATACACACAGACAAAGCTCCATTTATAAATAAGTTTAGATTTAGATTAGATAATTTAAAAATTCAATTAACATTTGTCCTGGCAAGAGAAAACAAGAGTTTCTGACTATGTCAATTTTTTCCTCACTTTCAAATTGTAGCCTTTTGTATGCATTGGATTGGAATAACAGGAAACTTGTTTTAGTTCATCTGTTCTTTGTCTTCCATTCTAGTATGGGAATGAAAACATCAAGAAGGATGAACTCTTATGCAGGTTTTCCATAAAGCCATTAAGTAACGCTGACTACAATTCTTTACTAGAGTTTTCACTTTTAAACTAAGAATGAATTGGCATTTTCTTAGATTATAAACCATTTTAATTAAAGTGTTCTAAAATTATAACTATACAATTTATAAATAAGCACAATTGGAAGATCATCAGTCTCCTAGTATATCTCAACTGTTGGAACTTCTAGGTAACCTTGACATATTTTGGGAAGAATATTAGAATAATGCAGAAGCTTATAATGAGAGTAAACTTCCTGTCCATGAATAAAAGATGAATTCATTAAATATACAAAACTGGAAAGTGGTGTAAGACAAGTATGTTACTTCTCACTGGACATATTCAACCTATACACTGAGACAATTCTAAGAGAATTAGAAGTCCTACCAAGATTCATTATTGATGGCCATAATCTTGAAAACAAAATATGCAGATGACAGTGTTGCTAGCAGATATAGAAATGAAACTACAAGAAATCCTTCAGAAGGTAGTGTAGGAAGTGAGAACTAAATATCAATTGCAAGTAGATAGAATGCATGGTTGTTAGCATAAGCAACAGTCCAACAGGCAAATTACAAATGGGAGATATCAAAATCAAACCTATACAGCAACTTGTTAAAACACTTCCCAGATATTTGGAAGTGTTTTAACTTCCACTGACAGAAATTGCAACACTGAAATCAAAAGGTGCAGTAGTGAACTGTTATGTAATATCAGTGCTCCTATATAGCAATGAATGCTGGACAATCTTCTTGTAGATGAAGAGAAAACTTGAGGCATCAGAAATGTGGTTCTACAGAAGGATGCTGAGAATATCATGGACTGAAATTGTGAGCAATGGTGAAGTTTAAGAGAAAATGGAAACAGCAAGAACATTATACTTAACATCAGGAGAAGATAGTTGAAATTTCTAAGGCACATAATGAGGAAAAGAGGCTTGGAAAATTTGATACTCAAGTCGAGGAAGAGACGAAAACAATGCTTAACTTACCAAACGAGTTTGAGGAGAGCCATGATCACCAACATCCTGACAGGACATGGCACATGAAAGAAGAGTATCCTTTATATAAGCTGTCTTTCAAAAAGAAGAAAATTATGGTTTTATAGAGGCTTTTTAAAAAAAACACTTAAAGAAGAGGTATAATCATTTGTTATCTAAGATAAAATTTTAGCATATTTTTGCTGCTTTTTTAAAAAATATTTTTTAAGTGTTATCTTGTTCATTAGGATGTCATTTTATATCTACTGTCCAGGCCAAGGTCATATTTTAAAGCATTTTATTTACATTATTGTTCACTAAACAATTTATTGAAATGGTTACTCTATCCACAGTTGTTTTAATAGGAAATTTCATTTATTTATTTAGCGGACATGTACTACACTACCACCACCTTTTAAATTTGTTGATTTTCAATTTTTTGGACATTTTTCAGTGCAATCTTATCAATTATTACATAAAGATTCCGATTATTAAAAACAATTTTGAAAAATTTTAATATGTAAACAATTTGGTGGGGGGATGAGTTTCTCATACAATGTTATAGTAAATCGATCCTCCATTTTGGAACCACTCTCATTGGGGTTACTTTTTTTTAAAAAATTTTTTTTATAGTTGTTTTGTTTTTACATTTTTGACATATTACAATGGTTAGCAACTCAGTTTTACCAGCAAGTTTCATCTTAATTTTGTGCCCCACTAAGCTAAATTGAAAATATAATCTATAACTTTACGTATAAAAAATATGCAGCCAGTTGGATTTAAATCCTTAAAACGAAGAGCTGTAGATAAAAATTTTCTAAAGTAAAAAGAATAGAAGTAGATAGGTTCATTTATCATGCAATTTACACTCCTTTCCCATCTTTTGAACAGGAGTAGGGGTTTATCCCTTGTTTCGGATTTGGTTTCTAGTTCTTTCTAAAGTCTTCTCATTCTCTTTAATACCTTTTTTGCATTTTAGTCGCATTATCACTATTCTTGGGGTGAAATGATTAAAAATAAATTCTTTTTAATGTTAAAACATTTTGAAGTCTGTATATGCGTTGTGGTACATTGGCTCAAAACGAGAAATTGGTGAGACAAATTCGAATTTCACTTGAATTTGTTGTGTTCACATATGTGCAAATACCCTTGGGAAAGGTGTTAATTCATCTCTTCTCCAGCTATGGGTTAAATAGCAGGACAAATTGGGTTCTATAGCCTTGTTTGGCAACCAGTCTACCACAAAAAATGTTAACCTACTGTGGGAAAATCTGCCCAGTCAGTCATGTCTCTTTTGAGACATGATTGCTCAAGCATGTATCATATATGGCAATTAAATGACTGACCGATTTGCTTATTAGGTAGAAAGGATTGTTTAAAACTTGAAAAAATAAACAGAAAAACTTTAGAATTTTCTCAGTTTTATAGAAAACTGTCACCAACGTATGACTGAGTATTAATTATGATGGATGTTTTGTACACTTGCTCTGTCTGTAGTGCTTAGTTGTGTATAAGGGGGAATTTTTAGAGATCATTTAAGTTAACTGCAAATAGTTACATGAACATATTTTTTGAATTGATTTTAGATTTATGTAATGGAAATGAATAGTTCAGTTTTTTTTCTCCAAAAATGTGAGACATAATTTACTAAAGTTTTTATTTTGATTTAGTTTCTTCTCTCAGCAGATATTTAAGAATGTATTAAAAGCATATATAAACAAATAAAGTTTAAGTTTAGCATGTTCAACAGTCCTTGTGTTAAAGTTAAGATTCCTTTGTACATTGCAATATTATTGATTCTATTTTTCTTCTTCTAATTGTTTATTCCACAACTTAAATTTTTGTTTTTAATGTTATGATTGATATATTCTTTCATCTTCCTTAGGCCAATGTTGCATTCAGGAGCTGTATTAGAAATCTCTTTCTACTCTGTATTTTCTACTTTTCTTACCAAGGACATCACAAGTTTACAGAATCAATTACTAAATCCCATCAGAAGAAAGAACTTTTAAAACAAAATTAGTTTGAGTTTTGTTTAATGGCATATCAACCTCTGTGGGTTATTTAATGCTAAAAAGGTGGGGTTTTAAGTTATTTTTTTTTAATTTTCAGTTACAGTAAGAAGGTTGATTTAATCAGATTTTAATGAAAAACTTTTTTATTTTAGAAAACTGAAAATGTCTTCTAGTTTTGTATTAAAAAATGTATTGCTGGTAATAATTTTTTTTCTTCAAAAATGTATTATGACATTAATTTTTTTTTCTTCTGAAAAGTATTGATGGTAATATTTTTCTTTCAAAAATGTATATTTTTTTTTTATAAAAGTCTATCATAGTGTTTTAACCCCAGTTTGGGGGTTAATGATTTACCTATAGTTGGGACCCTATTAGGTGCTACCACTCCGGGCCAGGGTGAACCTGGGAACAACAGCAATTAAAAGGTAGTTCCATGCTCCTCATAACCTCCCAATTAGAGGCCTTACTGCCAGATGCAGTTTGCAGTCATACCCAGGACCGACAAAATTAGGAAATATATTTTTCCTTATTAGTTGATTTTGTTCCATGTTAGCACCCTCTCCACTAATTTTCTAGTTTTACCTGAAAGATTCTTAAGTGAGATATGCCACTTGTTTTTGTGAAACTCTTGTTCTGGTTGAAATGACATAACTAGAAGTAATCAACTTGATGCAACATACTTCTGAGGAAGGCCAAAGGTTGTATAAACCTAAATATCATGCTAAAAACAGCAAGGGTGGTAATACTAGTCTAAAATTTATCATATAATAATTCTGCTTGTTTCTTCCTTAGTTACTTAGTTCCTCCATCCGTTATGCCACTGAAGAAAGATAACAAACTTACTCTCTATACGAGCTTTTCCTTCCCCTCTATCTTTTTATAATCTATAAACGCTACTCTCTTTTCAGCCTTTCTCTCACCTTTGCCAAATGGAAGGGTAGTAAAGAGTGAGAGAGTAGGAGAGAGCCTATAGCTTTACCGTAGCAGTAGCAGCTTAAGCTGGTGGTTGTAGCAGTAATTGTGTGTGTGTGTGTGTGTGTGTGTATATGTGTGTACTGTGCAATATAGTAAAAATAGATGGTTTGTTGTTGTATCCCGTGACCTAATAACAATTTCTGGCCTCTACACTCTTGGCCATTACTCAGTTGGTCTTTTCTGTTTACAATGGACACAGGAGCCGTGATTTTTCAGTAATAAAAAAAAACATTTTTTGGTTATGGTCTGTGCATACTGCCCATTAATATAATTTTGGAATTTTATAAAATAGTAATTGCTTTCAGTTTTTGTATTTTATGACTCCATTGTTATTGGATTAGTAAAAATATTTTATGACTGAAGTAATTTTGTTTTGTATGTGAACTTTTCTATTTGTGCTTTTATTTGCTTTTTGTGTAAAATGTACTTTCTGTATACTTTTAATTTCTAGTTTATTCTTGGAGTCTGCTTGTCATTGTTTGTTAGAGACTCTAACTCAATCCAAATTTAATACTGAAATGATTTGATGATGTAGGAACTGAAAATATATACCAGATCGATCAATTTTACTCTTGTTAAGCTCTATTTGTTTCAACATAACTAGAATAGAATTATTTTTATTTTTTTTTATTACCAAGTTTTGGCCAATTTAAAAAAAAATGTATATATGGTTGAAATATTTAATGTGTTTTTTGCTGGGAAGTCAATATTTTACTTTCTGAAGAGAAAAAAATGAATACAAGTAAAATAGCCATTTTTTAAAATATATATATATATATATATATATATATATATATAATTTTTTGTGTGTAAATTTAGTTTATACTTTTATAGTTTATTTTTACCAATGTTTTAACAATTTTATTTTAAATTCCCTCTTCAGGATATAAGTGATCATGACTTTCCACACATGCCTTTTCTTATCTGTGAATTGGCTACTTAAATCTAAGTTAATGATAGTGGGAATGAAAAGAAATTTGGAAATTAATATAATAAATTTATAACGTAAAAAATGAGAAGTCCTCTAAAGTTAATTGCTGAGATTTTTCTTTCAATGTTATTTTGTCATATCAACTTTCATTACTCATTTTTGCAGAAGTTAAATTCTTTTAATAAATAATTCCTAGTAAATGTTTAATAAAATTAATTTTTTGTCTTACAAATCTTGAACTTTGTTCATGTCTTTTTAGTTTGCCAAAAACAAGCAAATATTTTTCTTAGTAGTATAGAATATTAATACATTTTATTTTTAGTTATCTACAAATGTTTCTGATGTGAAAAAATAAGTCTGCCTTACAAAAATAAATGCGTTAAGTTTGAGTGAAGTTTGATTAAGTAAAAATAAGACAAAGGATTTTCATTATGACATTCATTTTATTGAATAATATATTTATCTTTACTGTTTGTGTTGCACTTGAAATCATTTCTGTTCTGGAGCCAATAATCAAGCTAAGATATTTGAATGGTTTCACTAAGTTCCCAACCACCAGATTAGCACAAAAATAGCAGTTGTCACAAAACTAAAAAATAAAAAAATAACATCTGGAATGACAAGAACATCTGTCTCAAATCAAAGATCAAACTGCTGCATGCATTGGCCTTCTTGATTTTTCTATGCAATTGTAAATCTTTTGTGTCAACAGAATTATAGCGAATAATCCAAGCATTAGAAATGAGATACTACAGAACCATCCCAGCCATCTTCGATCACAAATGATGCAGTTTGAGACCCCATCAAACAAGAAACAGTGCCATTGAATTGAAAGATCTTGTAACTACAGTCAAACAGAAAAAGCTGAAATGGTATGAACATGTCATAACAATCTTTTCCACTACAATCCTACAAGGTACCACTTCAGGTAACAGAAAGGGCAGATGGAGGAAAAAATGGGCTGACGACACCACTGAGTGAACTGGAAGATCATTCAGAAACTCAGACATTGGCATGCAACTGAGACATGTGGAGGGAATTGGTCAAGTGCTTCGCTGTACAATGACACTACAACCAGGCATCTGAATGATTACGATTTATCTTTCTGTCAAATTCATAATTCTCTTCTTCAAGAATGTTTTATCTTTCTGAGTTAAAAATAAAATGGCTCTCAGAAACTATTGTAGTCTTGAGGAAATGAATTCTCTTTATTAAAAGAATTCTTTAAAGGTCTAAATCTGAATGAGCAATATCTAGTGAATGTAACAGATGACTAAACACTTCCCAGACAAATTGACAATTTTTAGCCCAGCCATCAAATAAACATACAACTTTTGTGTTATCCAAAAGGAATATTATATTTTTTTTTAACTAATTCTGAATACTTTTTTATTGATTTCTGCTTCAGTTGGTGTAATTTTGAGCAGAACTTATTTGAAGTCTGTGTGTTGTGGTGCAAATTGATATCAGCTTGGAATGAGAAATTAGAGAGCAGAGTCTGAATTTCAGTGCATTCACTTACGTGCAAATACCCTTGAGAAAAGGTATTAATCCATCTATTCTCCTGCCAGCTATGAGTTAAATAGCAGGACAGGTTCGGTTTTATAGTCCTGGTTGGCAATCTGTCTCCTGCAGAAAGAAATGGCAAGCTACTGTGGGAAAATCTTCAGACTAGTCAGTCTTGATTTGAAAGAGAGATGATTGCCCAAGTGTATATCAATGTATGGCAATTAACTGACTTAATTGAATGAATCATTTGATTTTCTAGGAAGAGAGGAAGAGTCCTTATCTTGTATAATGCATCAACTTGTACTCAATTTACAAACTAAACTTCGTCAAAAGTGTGCATGTATGAGAAAAAAAAAATGTATTTCTGATTTAATACAATTTTTTGTTTCATATTTCCACTGGGAGTTTGGGTGACTACTGTATCAAGTTTTCATCATCTGTCATAATTAATTAAAAAAAAAATGTTTTTTAGATTAGTGAATTATCTATAGAATTATAATTCTGTTGTGTGTGTGTTTTTTACCTGAAATTATTTAGAAGCTATACATCAGAACAATTAACATACCCCAGCTGGTGCAGATGACACTCACTGCTTGGCTCTCTTGTATAATATTCTGGAGTAATGTCTTAATTTAATTACTGTCAACTTCAACTGATCTAAATTTCTATTTGTCTATATTTCTGAGATGAGGTATTGTAATTATTTATGCTATTTGGGCTGTTGTCCTCATCTTTGTTGCCATATTCACAATGTTTCAGCCGTTGGACGCTTTAACATTCTTCAGGTGACTGGAATTTCCAACTGAACCTTTTATTTCATCCAAAGAATTGTGAGTTCAAAAGATGAACAAAAAACTTAAGAGTTGAGTTAAACTGATACTGAGACATCTGGAAAAGGCATGAATCATAGAACTAGAACAATCTACTCCAGTGAATGAAATAAAGGGTTCAGTTACCCATGATTTGATTGATGATCAGAAGATTCTGTGCTTTGACACTTGCTGTGAATTACTTCACTCAGTTAAAAAGCAAAATATGAGGCTTTGACTGATTATGTGCTTACTGCTGATGAAGAATGGTTTCTGTATAGTAATCAAAAATGAATTTTTTTGAGTCAGCAAACTTCCTCACTTGTTGACCTTTTCAAAACCAAATCTTTATTCCCCCTGCTGTCCTTAGTGTTACATATTAATGCCTGTTTTAATTTGATCATGTTGGCAAAGTTCTATTGTGATTTGGAACTGATGCATCAAAAGTTGCAAACATTTTGGCTATTAGAGGCAGGGAAAGGCATCTTGTGTGACAATTCAAGATGAAATATTTCGGAAAACATTTGACAGTAACTGTACTGAAGCCTGTCCTCTACTGATTATCACTATCCAAATCTTAGATGCATTTAATGTGCCAGCAGGTGCATGCCAATGTAGATCAGGTTGAAAATTGTCAACTCTCATAACTTAGTTTTTATCCTGATAGGATAAATTCACTGCTGGAGTATTGGCAAAGTTGTCACTTCAAATAATAAAGTTATAAAGTTTATAGTTCAAAACAGCCATTTATTTTGTTCCAACCTGATTTAATTGAAAGTCTTTTTGAATGAATTTAGTTAAAACTAAACATGTTTAATGCAAAAGACAGAACAAACATTTTGGTCAACCAAATGCCATATAGGCTTTAAAACTAGTAAGTTACATGTTTATATTTCTGAAATGAGGTAGTATTTGCACTATTCACATTATTCAAACTATTGTCCTCATCTTTGCTGCCATGTTTATGGCTTTTTGGCCGTTGTAGGTGCTAGAAATTGTAGGTGCCGTTGTAGGTGCCTTCTTCAGGTGCTAGAAATTTCGAACTGAACCCTTTATTACAATCACTGGGGTATATCATTCTCATTCCTTGTGCGATGCCACTTCTGGTAGTCATGAGTCATGTCCCTTTAACTTTTCTAAGTTATTTATTCACCTTTGCTGTAGCCTGAAATTCAAAATTCCTAGCACCTGAGGAAGGCTGGAGCATACAACAACTGAAATGTCATAAACATGGCAGCAAAGATGAGGATAATAGTCTGAATAATGTAAATAGCGTAGTAAGTTACAGTAAAAAATTTTCTTTATTTTTTCTTTTTATATATATATATATATATATATAATGACTTGGCTTTTTAAAAATTTCAAAGCTGTTGGAATTCAAAGAAACATTTTCATGTGTGGTTAACAAGGCTGTTTATTTTTCTAGAAGAATGATGAAAAAAATTTCTATCAATTTTTTTGTTTTGCTGAAATAAAAATATTATCTAAATGTGATAGTGATTTTTCAATTTTTTTTTTCTCCAATGTAATGTATTAGTCTGTAAAATAAAATCCTCGACAGAAGTTTGATTAGATTTTCACAAAATGTTTGGCTTTATTTCTTTTGAATTTCAAATGTTTGTCAATATTTAATTAATCAGACTTAAAACTGGCATCAGGCCACAACAATTGGTATAGCAAAGAGAATTTTGGAATGGATTCATGGCTGGAACAAGAAGTTTTCAGCTTTCAATCATAAATTTTCACAATAATTAAATAATTTAAAAAGTGAAGGAAAACAAATAACAAAATGAAAAAATAATGACTTTTCCTTTTCATTTTATTTATTATTTTCAGTTATGTTTTCATTAAGATTTGAGTAAAAATCAAAGCAAAATTAAACAAAAAGACCCCCACTCCACCCTGTAAGAAAAATGAACCCCCCCCCCCCCCCAAAAAAAAAAAAACCACATCAACTGAGATGCTAATTAGGATCAAAATGTTGGTAAAATTACTATTTTTAAATTCCTACAGGGATTAATTTAGGTTCAAGACAACTATTTTATTTTGTTTAGTTTCATGTAAAGTGAAGTTCTGTTAAGATCAATTAAAGAAATGACATTCACTTGTGAACCTTTTTGAATAAATTTCCTTTTTTTTTTTTTTTTTTTTTTTTGGACATAGGGACTGGTTTTGTGGGGTTGTTATTCTAACCAAATAGATTTGATAATTATAGTACATAGGAAACAGCAGGTGATGTCTATCTTAAATTCAATAAATTGAATTATGTAGATATTGACTTGTTTTGTAAATTTCATGAGTCAGTGTAGTTGAAATTTTAAAATTAATTTGAACCCTATCAACTTCAGTATATATGAAAGAATGTATTTGTTTGATTGTCAGTTTCTAAATGCAATTTTAATTTCCTAATTTTCATCAAATGATAACATTGAAACTCTACTTGTTTCTGTTTTTTCAGTTTTAAATATAAGTAGATATATTTTAATGGTGTAAAAATTGTAGTCACTGACTGGCTATTAAGTAGCCATGCTAATGAAAATAATTTTGCAATAAACATTATTCTAATTTTGTGGAATTACTATTTATAAATACACTTTCTTCCCTAAATTAAAGACACAGTAACTGTTTCTTGTTTTTTTGCAAATTGTATGTGTATTAACTAGATAAGCTTAAAAAGTTTTTTAAAATGGCATGTTTGCTCTTAGATATATTTTTAGTAACATAAGAACTTTCACAATATAGAATGAACATTTAAAAGATGAAAGTAAATATGAAAAGACTTTGTAGGCAATTTGCTTCAATTAACAAAGAAGTGATAGCTTTATTATTCCAGTGTTTATTTGCATCATCATCCTCAAAACATTGAGGGATTTACACTATTTACATTGTTTGGATTGTTGTTTTCATTTTATTGTCATATTCACAACGTTTGTTGTATGCCTTCTTCAGGTAATATACACTGGAATTTTAAGTTGAACACTTTATTTTGTTGCTCAAAAAAAAAAAACCTTAGCAGCAAATTGTAATAGCTCTGGTTTAAAAACAAAAAAAACAAGTAAATAAAAATTGGTTACTGAGACATTAGTTTTGTACCCCCAAAATTCATACACTGATGTCTACAAGGACGTATGGCCCAGTAGATAAGTGTTGGTTGAAGTAATGACTTTACTCAAAAAGTTGCAAGTTCAATACCTGGCCAAAAATACCTAACTTACTAAAGGGCAGTAATTGAAAGAAAAGGCATGTCACATGGAGCTAGAGCAATCTATCCTGGTAGACAAAATAAAGAGTTCAATTTTAAATTCCAATGTATATCACCTGGAGAAGGCCGGAGCATACAATAACAAGCATATGACAATAAAGATGAGGACAATAGTCTAAATGATATAAGTAGTGTAAATAGTTACAATATCTTCTCTCAGAAATATCTACAGATATTGAGGGATTTATCTGAAAAGGATACTGGTTAAACATGAAAAATTGTTAATCGAAAATTGATTGCTGACAAAGTTTCCTTCATTCTTTTCATCTTAAAATGGGGTTATAGAGAATCTTCTCTTTTGTAAGATATTTGTACAATATTGAAAAGAACTTTTACAATAGAGCAAATTTGTTGTTTTATAGATCAGTTATAACATGCAAAGTTAAATAAAAATATTTTCTTTTTACTTGTTTCTAATTAGCTAACCAAAGTTCCAATCTAACTTATTACATTATCAGAATTATTTAGGTTACTGATTTTTAAATAGGAACTAAAATTTTGTTTGCATTTTTATAAGGCCCTCCATTATTTATTATAAAATGTTTTATAGAACGTAAGTTAAAAAAAACAAACTTTGTTCTCAGGTTTTGCATATTAATCTAAGCTTTTAACCCTTACAACCTTACAGTGTGTGCAATAACATATCTTGTCTGACTGCATAGAGCCTGTTAGTTTTTGCCTCAAAAGTGTAAGTGTTACAATTTTTGTCATCTAATATTCTTTTCATCTTTATTTTTAGGTGTCTCTGGTATAAATCCGCAACCTGCTGGTAAGCAGAATAAACTATATGCTAACCATCTTACCCTTTATAATTGTGTTTTTGAACTTGACCGTTCTACTAACATCTAATACTAAAGATCTCTTAACACTGTTTGAAATCTTAAAATGATGCTCAAGAAAAAAATTGATCAAAAGATACTTTCTGTATTAAAAAGAAAGTTTCAAAAATTAACAAGGAAATTTTTTCTGTTGCACAAAAAAATGTGCAACTTACTTTTAATTAACTATTCTGACCATATTTGGCTGTTTTTAACATAGGAATCATTTTGCCTTTATTGGCTTCTTTTAATACCAAAAAAAGAAAAATGTATACAATATTTATTATAATATTTCTAAATCTCTTGTTGCTAAAAATTTAAATAGGAAACTAAAAGCTTTTTTCAAAACTTGACACTGCATATCTTTAACACCATTGGTGCCATTAAAACCTCTTTTTTTTGTAATGGAATATTTGTTGATTTTGCTCAAAGTATTATGATGTTAAGAAAGTTCAAGCATATTTGATACTTATTCCTTTTGTTTGGGGGCGAATCAAAGTTTCCATTTTCTTTTTAAAATTCAGCTATTAAAGGAAGCTATAATTAAGATTAATATATATTCTTATATATTTATCAATTTATCTAATATTGTATAAACTTTTATAACTTGGTATAAGTTTCTAGCAACATGTAAATGGAATTGAATTATTAAACCATCAAAAATATGACAAGTCATTTTTGAAAATTTGTCATTTACAGTGAAGATTATCATTTGAGCCATTACCTGTATCAATAAAAGCTTCGTCTTGAAGATCTAGAGAACCTTATTCCAATAAAAGAGTAGGTGCAAAGTAATTTCCTAATGTATACAATTAATGATCTACTTCTCAAGGTTTTTTTTTTTTTTTTTTTTTTTTTTTTTTTTTTTTTTGAAGACATTCTTTAGCCTTGTATGTTTTTAAACTCATATTTGTCATACTAAATATTTCTAGACAATTGGTTGGACTTTTTATCACTCTTAATATATTACTATTTAATATAACTTTTCACCAATTATTCACACATTAAATATATTTGTCTTAATGCTAGAAGTTTGTCTATTTTTTTCATCTAAATAAAAGAACTGTGCATATTTGATCTCTGAAAACAATCTGTGTATGTTCTCACTTAATGTCTTATTCATTGACTCTTCTCTTAAGAAAAAAAATTAATACAAAGACATTAAGGTTTTTCACTATGTGTTTTGTGTTTAGTTTAGTAATTATGCACACATCTTGCATGTGTTTATGTAAAAGCCAATAGAAAGCTTTTATTAACCTTTTACGCAGCCTCTTAATTGTACTTCTGAGCAAGCCCTTGGAACCAAAAAGTGTTTCAAACTGCACATTACACTTATTCATTTACATTTTCTTTGCAGAGAGTGGGCATTGTCATGTTTTTTTAAGTGTTTTCCTTTTGCAGTTTTCCTCAAATTATTTTAAAGGGAAACTTGTGCATAGAACTCTGTTTTAGGAAATGTTATTTTTATTTATTTACAGGGCATGCTGAAAAGATTTGGTCCAGTTTAAGGCCTGGAATTTTTCAGCATTTTCTCTTATTTTTAATAAAATTTAATTTATTGCAATATGGTTGTACTGTTACTTTTAACATTGCAAAATGTTTGAGCATAAACTTAAAATTTACAACTTATTATTATCATTTTCATCTTTCAATTTTTTTTCTGTGGTCACACTACCTTCAAAATTTGTGGGAAGACCTAAAGCAGGTATTGGTGTGGTGTGTTATGGATACATTTCATGATTTGTTTTTCAAACTTTCATAACATCACTATTATTACATGGACAAAATTCTTCTTAGTGTATGGGCTGTACTTATCAAAACAATGTTTTTGTATTTCTCTTAAGCTGGAATTTCTAGGATTTTTTTCAGTCTGTTGTGTTCTTTTTTTTATTTTATTTTATTTTTTATTTAGTTTTTTATTATCATTCTCAGTTCTCCTACTATGACTGGTACTATTCTTATTTTCAATTTTCACATTTTTTTCTATTCCTATTTCCAGGTCTTTATACTTTGATAGTTTTTCAAATTCCTTGATTGCTGTGTTACAATCTGCTAAACAAGCCATATCAATTAGTGGGCAAGTTTTTTCTTTTCAGGTTTTGATAATTATGTTTGGCCTATTTGCATCAATCTTTCCTGTCTGTAAAGATTGTATAATCCTGTAAAATTGTGATGTCTTCTATTTCTGTAACTGGTGAATGTGATGTTCATACCAGTGTTTGTTTACATATTTTTCAAAGTATTTACACAGTGTCCAGTGTAAATATTGTTCCACTCTATTGTGATGAATTTTATATTCATTTAGTGCAACTACAGAACATTTTGAGATTAGATGGTCTATGGTTTGCTGATATTTGTCACAACCTGCATTCTGGATCCACATTATTATGCATAATATTTCCTACTGAAAAGACTCTGGTTTTATGCTGCAAGAATAAAGCCTTTAGTTTCAGCCTTTAATCCAGATACTCATAACCATTGATGAGTATTAACTTTATCAACATCGGCTTTTTTAGCATGTTCTGGATATTGGCTAGACAAAGGTTTGTCTTCTCAGCGTTGTTTCATCTGTTCAAGAGCTTTTTTTCTGCAACAGTTGGTTCTTGGGTTCTGTTTTTGTTTTTCTACAGAATCTACTAAATATAAATCTTGTTTGTATTTACAGCCTTCTTTGATTTTTTTCCTTTCTGTTCTCATGTTATTTGACTAATTGTATCATTCAGTCCTTTATTGTTTCCATGCATGTTAGTAAGTTAATAATTGTTTTTTGTATGACAATTGAATGAGATCTCTTCCACCTTCTTTATGAGGTATGTATAGACGGTCTGTTAATGGCCATAATTCTGTTCTGAGAATTCAATTTAGTTCTTAATATCAGTCATACCCTTATATTGTACTCTTTTCACATGATTTATTTTATTGTTTTATGGTGAATTCCTTCACTTTCATTTACCCCAAGCTGCTGCTTCTTGCTCTAAATCTTTGATTGTTACCCCAGGATCTAAGCTAATAGAGGAGGATTGTTATAGGGATCCTTGTAAAATTCTGGCTTTAGCACAATCCAAATCGAATTCCATTCCAGTGTCGTCACTGAAACATTTTACTGTTTTCAGGAGAAATTCCAGTTCACAGTCATTCTCGGCATACAACTTCAAGTAGTCTATGTAAAATAAATGGCTTATTTTCTTTTGAGATGTCTTATAGCCACATTCTGTCCTGTTAAATAGGCTGGTTAATGCTATTAGGGATATAAAAAAAATAGTAAGGGAGAAAAAGAGTCGCTTTCAAATATTCTTCTGCTGATGTTTATTTCACCAGACTTGTAGATTTCATTTATATCTTTGAGGTGAAGTATTGTTTTCCATGTTGACATACATTGTTTGATGAAATTGATAATGGCAGGTGATAGGTTGTATATATTCTGAGATTTTTCTTTGTATTGAAGTAGTTTTCCAAGATCATTCTATTATTAAGTAATTGGTCTTTGCATCTGTAAGAGCCACGTTTGTGCACTTTTTGTTCAAGTGGTAGTATGCACTTTTTTTTTTTTTTTTTTTTAACCGAAAGGATATATGTCTGTTTTATCAGAATAAATGTCAACAGTTTGTATGTAGTGGAAAGATCTAATTGATCTGTAGTTTTTTGGGACATTTGTGTTACCATTCTTGGGTAGAAGTAAGGTAATTTCTTTGGTTCTTACTACTATTATTATTACTACTATTTTCATCATCATGTTTGGATTTCTGTTATGGGCACACTACCAACTGTATTTGCGAAAAGACCTAAAGCTGGTAGTGGTCTGCTGTTATGGTCATATTTCATGATTTATTTTTCTATTATTACTTTTATTGGCGTTAAACTCTGAAAATAATAACATGCTTCCCTACATTGGGTAAATGAGAGCCTTTACTTATGGTTGGTTTCTGCATCCTCCGAGATTTGAAAATTGACTTGCTATAATTATATCATTCACTTAAGATTTCCTAATGTAAAACATTGAATCCTTTAATATTCAACATGCTCAAACCTGCCCTGTAAATATTGACTCTCAAAGTTTCACTATTTGCATGACCTCCTGCATTATTTGTGATTATGTCGTATATTATGGCAAAGTATACATGGGGTGGGTTGCAGTAGGTTGTACATTGAGAGCTGATATGGGATTGAATTGGGTGGGTTGAATGCTATAGATATCAGC
The DNA here is from genome assembly GCA_037127315.1 of Ascarosepion bandense. NCBI lineage: Eukaryota > Metazoa > Mollusca > Cephalopoda > Sepiida > Sepiidae > Ascarosepion > Ascarosepion bandense. The sequence continues at coordinate 558,250 of JBBBDQ010000406.1, forward strand.
ATAGATAGGGGAATATTTGTAACTATTCCTAGCTGATTAAATTAAAATCCTGTTATCATCAGAAGGTATATTGATTTATAAAAAAAAAACTTCTCATTTTGGATATCACTTTGCTTTTCTTGGCAGTTGTTAGTATTTAAAGATATATAATATTTAAAAATTATTGCATTTAGCCATTAGACATTTGTAATCAGTTTAAATTAGATTATTATTTATTTTTGCTTACTATTGTAGATACATGTGAAGCAAACAAAACATTCTTTGATGTATGTTTGTATATTAGCTTAAGTTTAATATATTTAAACAATAAGCATTATTGGGATTATCTCTGAGTAAACTAGGTTTCACTTCCAAGACCACCAATTTCTATTTGTATAAATTGAATAATCTGTTTTTGATTATGATGATGATCATCATCATTGCAGTACAAATGCAAAAGGCAAAGTTTTTAGTATTAAGAAATTTCAAGTTTATCCTTCAATTCAAAATTTTTCTCTTTTAGATAAAAACAGTTCTATCACTGCTAATAACAAAGAGAAAGAAACTTAAACTGCATTTGTGTGTATGTGGGGTAGTATAATCCTGGGTATATGTGGGGTAGTATAATCCTGGGTATATGTGGGGTAGTATAATCCTGGGTATATGTGGGGTAGTATAATCCTGGGTATATGTGGGGTAGTATAATCCTGGGTATATGTGGGGTAGTATAATCCTGGGTATATGTGGGGTAGTATAATCCTGGGTATATGTGGGGTAGTATAATCCTGGGTATATGTGGGGTAGTATAATCCTGGGTATATGTGGGGTAGTATAATCCTGGGTATATGTGGGGTAGTATAATCCTGGGTATATGTGGGGTAGTATAATCCTGGGTATATGTGGGGTAGTATAATCCTGGGTATATGTGGGGTAGTATAATCCTGGGTATATGTGGGGTAGTATAATCCTGGGTATATGTGGGGTAGTATAATCCTGGGTATATGTGGGGTAGTATAATCCTGGGTATATGTGGGGTAGTATAATCCTGGGTATATGTGGGGTAGTATAATCCTGGGTATATGTGGGGTAGTATAATCCTGGGTATATGTGGGGTAGTATAATCCTGGGTATATGTGGGGTAGTATAATCCTGGGTATATGTGGGGTAGTATAATCCTGGGTATATGTGGGGTAGTATAATCCTGGGTATATGTGGGGTAGTATAATCCTGGGTATATGTGGGGTAGTATAATCCTGGGTATATGTGGGGTAGTATAATCCTGGGTATATGTGGGGTAGTATAATCCTGGGTATATGTGAGCAACAACAAGATTTTGGAGAGGATGGACACAAAAAGGAAACTGATACTTAACATCAGGAAAAGACATCTGAAGTTTCTGTGACATGTAGTGAGAAAGGAGAGCTTGGAGAATCTGATGCTCACAGGATGGATAGAGGGAAGGAGAGACAAAGGAAAGCAACAGGTGACATACTTGATGGACTTGAGTAGATAGATGGCAGAGCAGGGTTTGAGTGGGATAACAGGAGAAGGGGTGTTAAGAGCTACAAGGGATAGGGAGATGTGGAGGGCCATGATTGTCTATGTTCTGAAGGAACACGGCACATAGAAGAAAAAAAGTAAATTTATAAAATTATAAATAATTTGAATAACTTAGTATAAATGCTCACTGATATCATGCACACACAGAGACACAAATATTACTCATTCAATACACTGATGATATTTTGGATGTTAGCTTGAATATATGTTGTGGCTAATCTTTGTCACCAAGTTGTGGCCTGTTAGAGCCAGGAAGAAAGACCCGGAAAACAAGAAGGTAGGTTTAACCAGTGTATTAGAATAATATATATATATATATATATATATATATATATATATATATATACGAGTATTAGTAGTCAGCAGATAGTAGTGTAAGTCTGAACTGTATAGTTACGCTGTGTTTTGACTGCCTCATGACTCACAGCTGCATTTAGACTGCATCCCCGGAAGTCATGCAGGTTAGTATTTATTGATGGAGGAAGAGTCCATTCTTATAGATAGGGCACCATAACAATATCAAAACTGATAATGGTTAGAAGAAATTACAAGAAGTCTAAAAACTATATTTGTAAAATCCATATAGACTGGCATATATAAAATATCTTTCTTTATAAATTAAGACTTTTATTTAGGCTGAATAGTTTTCCTGAAAATATCTTGAGTTTTGACTATTAAAGTCATTCATTGGCAATATGGGAAACATTAATTTTATATTTACTATTTTTTTGATGGTATTTACTCAGAAATCATTTTACATCAAAATTTTATCTAAACTTCTTAAAATATTTCAGAATTTTTTTTTTTTATTCAAACATATTGCATCTTCTTCTAATTGAAATTGCACTTAAAAATTGGATTTATAAAAGTTCAAGCTTTGCCTATTGGCCTCCCATTCAGATGAAACTGCAGAGATTATATTTTTTCAGTAAAGAAAATTTGGAAAGAAATTTTCTAATTTACATGAAAATGTATTTCCTTAATTTTGACAATTACTTGATATCTTTTATATTTAGTGCATTATTTCCACTTCAAAATTAAGTGATAAATCAAAGCCGTATCGTACAGTTGTATAACATTTACCTTTGTATGTGTAGAGAAGAAACATTATGGGATAAATGAGTTTTTATTATTATTACAATCTGACTGCAAAGTCATATCAAAATATCTGACTAGCTAATACATTCATTCATAATGAGAACATAATCAATAGATGAAATAATATTTTTTTAGTTTAATCCTATATGTAAAGTATCAAAATAGTTTATTTAAATACATCTCCCTAAACATTCCTCTTAGTACATAATTATATTTATATTGACAAATTTGTGCAGTATCACCCTTTTTTACCTCTCTTCCATATCTTGAGTTTTTCTTTTATGTTAGCAGATAATAATTTTTTTCTAGTTAGAATCAATATTGGTCTTATTGAAATGGCTGTATTTGCTATCTTTAGATTGACAAACCTCAAATATGAAGTGATAGAAAGCATCTTAATAGAAAATTTTTGAGATTTTTTTTAAAATTGTATTGCTATCATTTTGATCAGTTAAAGAAAATTCCTTACAAAATATTGAAATTGCCACTAATGTTATCAACATTTTGCTTTGAAAATTAATACCATCAGTTTTCAGAGTTGGATATTTAAGTGACATGTTCAGGTTATAAGTATGGACATGTCACTTAAATACTGAATTATTTTTCTGGCTAGGGCTGTGCAATATCCCCCCTCCCCCAAAGTATTTTCCTGTTTTCATCTAAGTATTGCTGTTTTCTACTAATTTAAAGTTAATACTGGGCAACAAGTCTTTTGCTATTAAGATAAAAGTGGGTGTGCTTCAGAATAAATCAGTGTTTCTCAACATTTTTCATTTCAGGGTGCACTTGTCAAATAACTAAAACTCTGGGGGCGCATTTTAACTTTTATTAAAAAATAAAGTCTTGAAATTTGAAAGTAGGAAAATAATAAATAAGTCTTTTGAAATACGCATTTATTTTGAAGACATTGCATTGCTTGGTGTCTCTAGCTTTTTAAAGATGTTTTTTAAAACATAAAAATAATTCATAAATTACTCTTTTGTTAACTTGGGTGCACTTGGCTACTTTTCAGGGCACATTGGTGTGCCTGGGTACACTGGCTGAGAAATACTGGACTAAATTGAAGATGCTGATTCCAAATCAATTGTTGGAATTGTTTGAGCATGTCACAATTCTATATTATACATAAGATTAATAATCATAAGCAAAAAAAAAAAAAGAAAGTAAAACCTGGTACTCAGAAAAAATGTAGTACTAAATTAAATAGAGTACATTGAGTCTAAATCTGTACTCAGAATTATTTTCACATGTCAGGCTTTTGATGATTGGGGATATTTCTAGTCAAGCTAATTATTATTAGTATACTAGTTTGAACTAGGAGAATGGGATTCTTTCATGTTTGTTGTACAGAACTTCCTTGAATCGCATAAAGCTGAACACTTTACTGCGATGTAATAAGTAACCTGTTAACAGCATATGAAAGGGGATGACTGTTTTTGTGACAGATCTGAGTTGCAATTTATAAGCAGGAAGAGAAGTTCCAACAAAAAATATCTAATGAAAAACCAGTTCAACACAATCATTATAGATGACTACTGCTGGTTCCTATAATGCAAGACATACTCAATGTGAATGCCTTAAATAGTCTTAAACATTTCTGAAGATATTAAAAGAAATTTTTATTTGGTTAAAAACTCTTGAAAGAATAGTTCAAACAAATATTTGAGTTAACACTTTATATGGACACACAACAAAAGAACAAATTTATTGTTAATACACAAAATAATGAATGAATTACACAAATTAAGTGCATTGTGTGTCAAATGATGGCCAATAAGGAAAATGAAATATGCCTTTTTACAACAAAAATTATAATACTGCATAAGGTCCTCAGAAAAAAAAAACTACATAAAAATGTAGAAAAGGAGAAGATACTCCTCTGAATAGTTTTCAAAGAACTGGTACAATTTTTGAGGTAAAGTTTGTGGTAACAACAAAGAATAGAAAAATCACACCTGCTGAAAACTTTCTTTATGTGGGAATGACTTTGATATTCCTTTCAATTCTCATCTGGTGATTGTCAAATATTCTTCTCCCCCCCCTTTCTGGAGCAGTGTGACCTGGGTTCTAACAGCAGATGTTCATTGACCCTTGAATTAAATCTAAGATCCATTCTTATAACCTCCAGGTAAGCTCCAAATTCACTTCTTGAAATTTGGAGGGAGACTTTTTGATTGGTTCTGGATAAAAAACAAACACAGCTGTTTTCCAACAAATTGAAATGTACCAAAATTATTTTTGAAATTCAAAAATTAAGCAAGTGCCTAATGTAGCTTCTGCATTTTTCAGAAAAGTAGTCCATACATGCTCAATCAGCTTAAATGTTTTATATTTTCCATTATCATCTAAATTTTCTTTCAACATTTACTATTTACAATGAATGTAACTATACTATTAATTTATTATTAATATAATTACCTTTTAACATAAATGTACTATGTGTATGTACTATGTGTATATCTGAAAAAAAAAGCAAAATAAAAATTCATGACGTTAGAGGACAATTTTCTGTACTGATTTGAAATCAACATGTTTGGTTTAATTGATTTTAACTTTATTTATCTTATTTATTTAGATTAAATTTATTTTGTAACCTAGTGTAACATAAAAAGGAAAAAAAGCTTGTTCAAGATTAGTCAACATTCATTTTTTTTTATTTACATTTGGACTAATGTCTTCATCTTTATCTGGACAATGTCTCAACTGTTATAACCTCTTGCTTTCTTTTGGCGTCTGTTAATTTAGATAACCTTTGTAGAATTTTGAACTGAACCCTTTTAGATATACTGAGTTAGATTATTCTTTTTCTGCTACCCATCTCTAGGAATATTTTGCCTTGTTCTAATTTTGTACTGCTCAGTTATTACTTGTCCTGTTTCCATTATGTCTGTCTACTGTTCAGCCACTATGTATAAAGTGTTGGGTTATGAATTTGATGACATAGTAATTGTTGAATTCAATCCCCTGGGCTGGAGAATGCACATTTGGACTCAGTGGAAAGAGGGTGAGCAATAACTGAACCGTAATAAGAACCAGATGAGTTATCTCCCCTAGACATGGACAAAAAAAAAAAGAGAACAATCTACCTCTGTAGATTAAATAAAGGGTTTAGTTTAAAATTCTCTGAACGTTACCTGGATCAACATGCTCCTGAAAACGGCTGGAGGGCATGGCAGCTGAAATGTTATGATAATAACAATAAAAATGAGGACATGAGTCTGACTATAGATAATAACTCTTCATTCTAGAAATTACTTTTAGCTGAGAATTCTCTTTGAGTTTCAATATGTCATGTCAGCAATCTATGTAATCTTGCATTCTTTTAATCTAAGCTCAGTTTAGTTAATTGATTGTATTGTTGGTTTTATTACAGTTTTTTTTATTTTTTTATTTACTTGAAGCCCAATAAATCCTTGTTAGAACTTTTAAATACTTTATCTCCTTCCTATTAAACTAATACTAAATTACTTATCACATGTTTATTACTGACTTTAAGAGCTTTTTATCTTAGCAATAATTTTAAAAAAATTTTTATCACTGTATTTACATATTGAAAAAGTAATTGCTTACGTCCAGATGGAAGAAAACATTTCAAATGATAGTCTCAAATTTTATGATTAAAGTTTATGTATTCATTAATTTGATTTTTTTATGAGTTAATTCCAGGGAGCTAATTTATAATTTAGATTAAACTTTAATCCTTTGAAAATGCTATATATTTATGAAGCATTCTGGAAATAGATAAAGCCCCTGTGATCTGCAGAGTAGGATCATAGATGTTTCAAGTTCTAAAATGCTTTGGAATTGTGTATCATTTTCAAAGATTGAAACTTTAATTCACTAAGAACTTGGAAAAGATCAAAATCATGTACTAATAAAAATAAAAAAAACCCACAAAACCTGAAAACATTTTTTTATTTAAAACTGTCAATGAATTTAAATCATATACTGTATATTGATTATTAATTGGCATGCTATTTAAACATATCAATTTCAATTTATTTGTTAGAACGAAAGATGATTTCTCTTGCTACTAAAATATTTGCTGAAAAGTTGTATATTAAGTCATCATAGTTCTGATTTCACTAGTAGAAAAAGAGTATACTCATAAAATAGGTTGTAATGATATCCTGATACCAGACTAGTTAGTCTTAGCATCAAAAACTTATTTAAGAGGAAAATTTTTAAAAGCATAGTTTAATAGTGCTTTCTCTTTTAGTTAAAAAAATCTATTGTATGTAGTCTATATGAATTTGTAGTTGTCTTTAATAATAATAATGCATAATTGAATTAAAAATCTAAGTGATATTAAAAAATGTTATATAAAATAAAATTATATTTAATAATAATGCATAATTGAATAATGCTAAGTAAATGTTTTAAAGAAAAATTTTGATTGGTAGTCACAATTCAATAGGCAATAATGTTTTCTTAATAAAAAATATTGTGTAAGAAACATTGAATTATTTATTGTGTAGTTCTTATTTCATTTTCACTTGTTAGTCATGTATATTTATCATAAATTTAAACACACGCACACATACATGCCCATGTTAGCTGAACAAATGCATTGTATAGATAAGGTATTACACCCCCTGCTCTTCCCTAGAATTTGTTTTCTGATGTTCCATAAAGAAGTGTTTTCAGTAATCTATTTGGATGATTGTTTTCACTTTTTTTTTTTCTAACTGAAAACATCTTAAATATATAGAATAATAGAATTTTTTAATATTCAATTTGAAAATAGGAAGCAAATTCAATTTTATTGCAGTCCACCCACACACGCACAGTTTTTATTAATTTTAAATGTAATTTTGCGCAAACTGTGTGAATAGTTAAGATACTCAGTATATAATACAGAGCTTAAAAGGTAATTACAAATATACTTCTGCAATTATTGACTTCATATAATTTTTAAATTTCTTTATTATGCAGACCTATCTATAATAAAACTAATAGTTATATCAGGTTAATAAATCAGAATTTATAAAATATGTAGAAGGCCAGAGGGAATATCATTTTGTATATGGCATTGCATGTATATGATTCTAGGCAGAAGTGCTAATCTATATATAAATAGGATCCCAGTATTTTTTATAGGTACTATATTAATATTTATATTTAAGTAATGGTGTAAACTTGCTTAAATGACTGAAATATTAGTACTTTTTGTTTTTTAATAATATATTCATCCATATAAAGCTTCAGTAGTAAAATAGTAAAATATAATTAAAATTTCTTTCATGCTATATATCATTGATCTTATTAAATTTTTGTCAAATTTTATGTGCCCTGAGTAAAACTGACTTTTTTTTTTTATATCTTTTTGGAGTGAAACTAGTTGAAATCAGGTCATACTAATTGTGTAAAACTAGAAGTGATTGAATGCTCACAGAGAGTAATGATATTGATATGAATAAATTTTTGCTCTTTTGAGTGATTTGTGCTGTCATGTCTACTTATAAGTTTGACTTTTCAATACTTCTTATTGAGTGAACTGCAAGTGGCTTGCTTAGCGATGTTTAGCGACTTAGTTATTGCGTTAGATGTAATCGTTTCTATATTGCATTAGTTGGTGGATACTCGTACCTTGTGATATTTGTTAATCTTCTTACAAATGTCAGCATTGCTATGGCCTAAGGTTCCAGAATGGTAAGGCCTTTCAAGCTCATTACAATAGCAGTTGTAAGTAATAAGCCCTACCCACCACTTGTCTGACAGATTTATTGCAAAAAAAACCCTGTAGCTTATGCAAATGAAGTGTACAAAGCTTAACTCACCTGTTTGTCATCACTGAACACAACAGCTTCTTCTTTGTCTATGACTTTGAAATAAACAAAATAAAATTGTTGTCAGATCAAGGACTCGCACTATAATACCCCCCCCCCCCACTTTTTTTTTTCTCATTAAAAAGTTAAAGGTTTTGGGCAAAGGGTTAAAGGTTTGACTGAAGTCCCTGTTTTGGTTAATCAGATTTTATTTTCAATTATTTTTACTTTTCTAAGTAAAAATTCATTAAAAGAAACAATTTTGTCATATTTTGTATCGTGTGATAATGCAGAATAAAATTACTAAACAGAATCAAAAAAATGAGTTTATATGGAACCTTTTTTTTTACTCTAGTTACAAAATCTTTTTAATGTTTCATTAAAATGCTCTTTAAAAATTATATAAATAAAGAATAAAACTATTAATTTTTTTGGCTAGTATTTTTTAATCTTAAATTCATTTGCCTTTTATTGCAGTTCACAGACTGTTATTCTAGGGTCATTAAGCAACACAGATTAAAAATAAAGAATAAGCCTCAAGCATGAGTTGAATTCACATCTTTTTATTGGGAAGCTTGTTTCAGAGTAACAACTGCCTTACTAATAGAGATGGAGACCTGGTTTTAATCCTTTTAATCAAACCATATAACTATCCATATTTTCTTCTGACAAGAAAAGTACAAGAATTACTACTAATACAAGTAGTGTATGGATTGGTTTTATCTGATATGACTTGCTATAAAGGTTGATCAAAAATTTAATTTTAAAAGTATTATTTAAAGGTATAAAACAAAACTGCTCTCCTTTAACCACTATAGAGAAACTTTCTTGTTTACTATCAGAATGTCCCCTAGAGAGCAACACACTGTGCCTTCTTGGCTTCACTCTCTTAAACAACCTTAAATGGAATGACTATATTGAATCTATAGCTGTATCTATTGCTAGGAATGTTGGTTCACTGTGTCGGTCACAAATTTTTCTCATCAGAATCCATTTTGCACATGTATATATCTACCATTCGTCTGTGCATTGAATACTGTTGCCATATCTTGTTGGGTGTTCTTGCTATTCATCTTGAGGTCCTTGACAATCTCCAAAGGAGGATCTGCAATATAATCAATCCTGACTTGGCAGCCTGCCTTCAGTCATTTTCTCACTGATGTAATGTGGCTCCCCTCTGTCACTGATCTTACGAGCTTTTTTTTTTCTTGGTTCCCCGATGACATATATTTACACATGTAATTAGATTGGCATCAAGGTCCCACCATTTTACAAAATAGTCAAATATAACTACCTCTTCTATTCTAACAGTTTTTTTTTTCTCGCACTTCCTGTTTGTAGAACTCCCTTCTGTTTGCTTGCTTCCCTGATAGCTACAATCTCCAAAAGTTTAAATGCAACATCAATTGGCATATTCTATCTCTTTAATTCCCATCAATCTCTTATCCTTTTTTCGACATCCCTTGTACCTTGTTTTTTCTCGTCCCGTAACCCCCTGTAAACCAGTGGCAATCCTGCCTCGCTTGGAATGAAATGATTATTCAAAAAAACAAAACAAAAAAAATTGTCTAGAAGTCTGTTGTAAAAAAATATTGTTCAGTAACCTCTTAAGCATAATTCTTTTTTAAGATGGCTGGTCCCCCCCCCCCACCCTGCACATGGATAGAACAAAGAGCTATCATTGAATTTCTGTTTTTGGAAAGAAAAGGACAGAAAACATTCATAAAATGTTAGCAAATGTTCATAGAAAAACTGTATTTAATATAAGCACAATAGGCTGATGGCTCAGAATAGTTAATGACAATCTAAGAGAGAAAAGGCCAGATGCGGCTATGAATGAGAAGCCAAACTGGTTGATGCTCTCATTATAGAAGATTCATTATTGCAAAATTGTGAAACCGTTTGGGTGAGCTATAGCAGTGCCTGTAGTTTATGTCTCCTTCTTGGCTATTCAAAGATCTGTGCAAAGTGTGCTGACAAAACCTGGAGGAGAGAGTGATTGCTGCCCAATAACTTTTGGCGCAGCACAGCATGAGATCAGGAAGTGAAAAAACCGATTTGCACATAAACTAAATAAGCAGCCAAGAAACTTTTACGAGGCAAGTATGAATTCCGTTATTCAAAGGTGGAATGCTGCAGTTGAAAAAGGAGGAGATTATGTTGAGAACTAAATTTTGAATCCTGTGGCTTTTGTACATTTCTACTATTAAATTTATTGCAATTAAAGAACTGGAATTACTTTTTGACCAACCCTTGTATATCGGATGAAACATTGGACAAAAGGTAATAACTTGTGGACATAACATTTGTTAATTTTTTTTTCTATTTAATGAGTTTATATTTTGAGATATATTGAAAATGAATGATGATTACTTGCTTTTTGCTAAAACATTAGTTTATATATTGAATGGTGGACTGATGGCATGAAATTGCCAGTTACCATACAGTGTTCATTTCTATATACACACTGCTTCTATCTATCCACATGTGTGCATGCACGCACGCACACACACACACACACAAGGTTTCTGAAAATCCTTTGTCTGACCCACCTCTCAAAATCTAATCAAATTATCGAGAACTAACTTGGAGATCTAAGAGGGCTAGAGTAGCCTAAATGTACAAACAAATTGCTAGCAAAGCAGACCATCTAATCATCGGCGCTGGAATGACAAGGTGCATGTGTCAGTAAGTCGGATTGAGGCTGGCAGCGCCACTCAATATGCAAATTCTCTGGCTGGGTGAGAACATATAAAAAGGCAAGTTTCTGTTGAATGAGCACATGGAATTTGTGTGTTCAGCAGAGTTCATGTCAGTGCAGGTAAACCAGAATTCTTTATGAGGGTGTTTCCAGTGTCTCTGTTACAGAATCCCAGGTTTTCTGCTACACAAATATCAAAATTTATTATAGAAACTTTCTTGAAATGAGAACTTTCAGCATCCTTTTATACATAGATATATGAACAGAAATTTCTTTAAACATTCATCTGATTTTTATGTATTTCATCTTACATAAGTATTTTCTATAAGGAGCTTCCTCTTGTGCTTTTTCATATTTAAAATGTTATAGGGGTACTGGATTTTTTTTTTTTTTAACATTTAGACACTATACTTATAATGCTGATTCTTAATTAGTGGCCATTTTTCTCACACAATCTTGTTATACTAAGTAATTCATAATGCTTGATTATTTTACAAAAATTTGACGAAATTAGTTAAACACAAAGATTTGTTTTAATGAAACCAAAATGTGATAGCTGAATTTCAAAAACTATTGTCAGGGAATACATTACTTAATGAGTTCTTATGAATCTTATGCATTATCTAAGTCGGTTTCATCCAACATATCTTTTTTGCTGATGGTCATATGATTTCTGGATTGAAGGCAGGCCAAAGTTAAAAAAAAATTAAAAATTAGGATTTTGAAGGTTGGTTTTTAAAGGTAAACTGAGTCACTTGGAGGATTTATTCAACACAATCTTCCTCTTCCCATTTAGCTTAATAAATCTCTATCAACTTGACTTAAAGTCAAGTTTTTTCTGGAATGAATCGCATTATGCATTCAATTTGATTACAGAATTAGATTCTAAAATTCTGAGTAATTATTTTTTTCTTGTTATTTATGTTAGCAGCTGTCTTTAACAATAATCCACAATGCAACATTTTCAACTAGATTTTATTTTTTTTTCACAGCTTTTTATTTCGCAAATTTGCCAAGTAGAAAGAAATACTGTTCATTTTAAATTCAAATGTTTTCTAATTTGCTCATATATCTGTAAATTGAGACAAAATAATACTACATTAAACATTCATTAAAATCATTTGAATTTGGACAAAGATGTCATGGAGCTGTTTTTTTTTTTCCATTTCAATATCACTGGGGTGTATCATTCTCGTTATGTAGTTACCTCCCTTTAACTCAACTCTGAGTTATTTGTTCATCACTGCTGTAGCCAGATTTGAACCCACAACTCTTTTGGTCAACACTTAACCAACACTTTTTATCCACTAGGCTATATACCCTTGAGGACATTAGTGTATGAATTTTTGGGATTTATAAACCAAATGTCTCAGTAACCATTTTTTTTACCAGAGCTCATATTGCAATTTTTTAAGCTAATGATTATCTCTATCACTTCGTATCATTGGTTCCCATATTGTATTCATTTCTATGCTTGACTAGCTTAGATTTTTGTGGTATAGCATATGCACTAATTCCTTAAGTTTAAGTAATTTCTAATGGTGTTCTAAGTATTATTTCAACTTCATCCTCTAAGAGATTAGAGGTCTTACTCGTATCTATGAAGTGTAGAACCACTTTTGAAGGTTGCCCTGATGTTAAATGGACCACAGATTCTTTGTATTTTTTTTTTTTTTTTTTTTTTTTTTTGATAATCCCTTCACACAGGATAGCCAGACGGAGAAGGCCAGAGCATACAATGACCAAAATGTGAATATGGAAATAAAGATGAGGACAACAGTTTGAACAATGTAAATAATACCTCATCTCAAAAGTATTGACAAACACTGAAGGATCGGTATGGACCTGATATATCAAAAATATAGACAGTTACAAATTAAAATGTCCAAAATCAAAAAAGGCTAAAGACAAAGAGGTCCAAAGATAAAAAGGGCCAAGGACAAAAAAATCTATAGGCTACTCCGTGTCACTAATATGTCAAACTTAAGCTTATTTACATAAGCATTTTTTGAAAGGAGAGAAACAAATTTAATTGGATGTTAAGATGTTTATGGCCCCAAATATTTATTCTCATTATTTTAACTGTTCTATCTTATTATTGTGTGCATTTTTTATTTTCAACTTCTCTTTAGTAACTATATTTCTAGTATTTCAACACATGCACAATTAAGGTAAAATTAAATTTGTATCGTCTGAACTTTTTAATATTTGTTCTCAATGTGTGAATGTCCCTCTGATTAGTGAGTGTTTTTTTTTTCCAAGATATCATCTAATAATATATTCTCTAATGATTCTGAATTGAAAATCTAAGAATAAAGTGGTATGCATTCATTTGTTTTTCATTTTAAATGTTTGTCTTGTCCCTTTTATTCGACTTAATTTGTAGATGCAAGAATTATCCTCCTTCACCAATTGGTACTTTTATTTAGTTTGTGGTGGTGAATTTAAATCATTGATGAAACCCTGTTTTTAAATTTTATATATAATTTAAAGTAATTTATCAATGTTATACATTTATTTTTTTCAATACATGCACAGTGAAAATTTCAAATCATGAAAATGTACAAAAATGTGATAAAACTTTTTCTTCTGTATATTTTGGATAAAAAATACACTCAAATTTGTATTTTTAACATTTAAGGAATTTTCAGTGAGTCTCTAAAAATTCAAGTGGCTACTGCAAATCTCATTTTATATATGTATTTTTAAAGATAAAATTCAAAGAATGTTTGAAGAAAAATTTCTCACTTTGTTTTATGGCCTCACCTCACCCACAGAATGGTTTCTGTTAATAATAAAATCAGTAGCTTCATTCCCTAACAATAAATGATTTGGGCCATAAACATCAACATCCAATTAAATTTGTTTCTCCCCTCTCAAAAAATGCTTACTGTAAATAAGCTTAAGTTTGACATATTAGCAACACAGAGTAACTTATAGAATTTTTTGTCCTTGGCCCTTTTATCTTTGGACCTTTTTGTCTTTGGCCTTTTTTGATTCTGGACATTTTAACTTAGCACCATAGAGGCAAATAGAAAAGTCACACTAGAAGCTGGTATGAATATCAAACGACCTAACATTCCTACACTGATGTAGAGACTTATGACTCATCCCTGCAGGCTTGGTATTGAGACTTGCTGTTAATTCAAGAAGACTCTCTGGTTGCAGAAAAAGTGGGACATGCCCTTGTCTGTTGGATGAACCAAAAATTACAGTCTGATATCTTCTAGAGGCACGATGCCTTCCCCAACAGAATCACTGATTGAGAAGACCAAAAAAGGATCCAGCATGAGCTTGAAAAATCCTTTAGACAAGAACTCAATGTAATCAGTCTGCCAACTACAGAAATTGAAAAGATTTAAAGATCTGAAGATGACTCATGAGAACCATCACCCCTCCCCTCCATTATCAATATTAGTTAACATCAACTGAAGAGTCACTGCTGAACAAGGGTCTCAACTTCGCAATAACCATCAAGCAGATACCATACTTGGACATAATTGCCCGAATTGAGGAAATAGCCTTGAACATTCCTCGGGCTCAAGTGGAGGAGCTAATATGGAAAGTGAGACAGGCATTGAAGAAATCAAACATCACAGAAGAGGAGGAGCTGGCAATGAGGACCCCTACAGAGGAATGAGATCATCATCATCATCATACCATCTGACAAAGGCAATGCAACTGTAGTGATGGACAAAACTGAATGCACCAAGAAACTGAAAGACCTCATTAAAAGTGGTAGCTATAGCAAAGTAAAGGAAGACCCTACATTGAAAACAGAACGACAATTGATCCTAATCAAGAACAAGGATCATTTCCAGCCTAAGATATACAGGCAATTGTCACAACATTACAGTAAGCTCCCTCACATATATGGTCTCCCCAAAATTCACAAAGACAGTATTCCGCCCAGGCCAATTGTTAGCTGACAAGTTTGTGTGTGTCACCTTCTGAGATGCTTCCTTGTGGATATAATTGACCCATTAAAAGGAAAGCCACCATTATAAATTATCTGAAACTCTGTTCACTTTGTGGAAGTAATTAAGGATGCTCCTATCTAATCCAACCAGATGGTGAGCCTGGATGTGCTGAGTCTGTTCACTAAAGTACTCACAGTATTCAGGGACAGACTGGCCTTGGACTTATCCCTAGGAGAGATTCCCTGTATACCTGATAACCTGATGGAGATGCTGCCTTTCTGTACACAAACAACATGCTTTGGACTGGGATCAGACATATATCGGCAGCATGAAGGCTTAGCAATGGGCTCGCCATTATCATCATGATTGAAGAGATGGCATTAGAATCCACATCACTAAATCCAACCCTGTGGCTGAGATACGTTGATGACACCTTCATACTCTGGCCACACCAGGGAGAGATTCAGATACTACTGGATCATGTAAACTCAATAAAATCATTGATACAGTTCACAATGGAAAAAAAGAATGACAACAAACTAGGATTTCTGGATGTACTAATATATCGAAGAGAGAACGGATTCAAGACATCTGTATATTGCAAGCCAGCATTCACTGGGTAATATCTCAACTTCAACTCCTGCCACCTATACAATGTAAAGAAAGTGATCGTTTGCTGCTTGCAACATTGAGTAAAAGTCATAAGCAGTGACTCAGAGACATATGAACAAGAAATGGTTGGTATAAGCAGTACCCTACAGTGTAACAACTACCCGGGGCACATGGCAACAACTCCAACAAATGTGGAAGGGAGGATGCATAAGAAAAACAACACTTGGGGTAGGCAGACCAATGCTGTTTTCTATGTGAAGAGATTATCGGAGAAAATAAAAAAGATATGTGGTCCATATAACATCAGGACAACCTTCAAAAGTGGTTCTACACTTTGCAGATACCTCTGCCAACTAAGACCTCTAATAGAGGAGAACATGACTAAGGACTGTGTGTATGCCATTCCATGTAGCTGTGAAAAGAAATATAAAGGAGATACAGGCTAACTCCCTTAAAATAAGGCTGTAAGAATATCGCAAGACTGTAATACAAGGGGAAATAGAAAATTCAGGTGTAGTTGACTACTTACGGAAGTAGAAAGGGGGGCACCATCCTCTGATGGGATGAAGTTGAAATAATAGAAAACCCCATTAGAAATTATATAAGCTGAAAGAATCGACACGTACGCTATACCACAAAAATCTCCTAAGCTGGCCAAGCATAGAAACAAATACAATGTGGGAACCAGTAATACGGAGTGCTAGAGATAATCCTTAGCTTCAAAGATTGCAATATGAGCTCTGGTAAAAAATGGTTACTGAGACATTTGGCTTATAAGTCCCAAAAATGATGTTTTCAAGGACACATGGCTGAGTGGATAAAATGTGTTTCGTTCTAGTGACTTGATCCAAAGAGTTGTGAGTTCAATACCAGGCTACAGCAGTGGTGAACAAATAACTTAGAGAGGTGAATTAAAGAGAGATAAGTACATGACATCCTGAAGAGATGTACCCAGGAATCTAAGTAGTATTTGGTTTGAAATTCCTTGCAGAAGAAAGCTGGGCCATACAATGGCCAAAATGTCATGAATATGGCAATAGTAATTAGGCCAACAGTCTGAACAATGTAAATAATATAAAAGCCTTGAAAGTACTGCATTTATAGATTTTATGTTTAGTATTAATAGAATAATATAATGTCTATTATTGCATACAATTGTTATCCTCCACAAGTTTGAATTCAAAAGTTTGTAAGTGACCTCTGCACAAAGAGCTTTTGAGACCTTTTTGCTTTTCAATTTTACAGGCTATATAATCTAAATGACATTTTACCATCTGTGGAATCATTATTTTTTTCTTCAGCTTTCAGATTTTTCTAGCCATTTTTTTTAGAGCAAATTTATGCCAATTAGCATTCACGTAGAAGATTATATGGGAAAGATATTTCTGTTTTTATTTTTCATTAAATTATAAAGTGAAATTTCAAAAAATTTGTAAACTTTTTGCTTTCGTGAAGGAATTTTTAAAAAAAATGATTTGGCAAGCAGGCCTTGTAAGGCTTCAAGTTTTGAATATTAGTATTGTTCCACCGGATAATAAGCCTTGTGGACTAACAGTGTTTGTTGTAAATTTGGTGACCTAGTAATTGTGAACCAGGTAGGCACTTAGACTCAATGGAAAGCAATAACTGAGTTTTTTGCATTTTGTTTCATATTACATTAGGTTACTTTTGTCAATTAGGTTTCAGTAGGGTTCAGTTTCAAATTCCCTGAAGTTGACCTCGATTTTTAAACAGCTTTTCTTAGTGTTTTTTTTTTTTTTTTTTTTTTTTTGTATTTTTATTATTATAATTACTATTAATCATTATTTCCATAAATGACCAAATTATATAAATATGCATTTAATATTTTTAGGGAATCTAGTTTTTAGTGTTAATTATTAAATGTAATATCCAAAACAGTAAAGATTTTATATGGAGGTTAAATTGGAAATTATTATTGCTATTGTATCACAGTTTGTTAGAAGTTGGTTTTTGTCTGAAACTAGTTTTGTTGATCTTGTGTTGTAAAATATTGAATCTTTTCTTTTCTTATGATAATCTTTAATTAAACCTGGTAACTTTATTTAATAGCCAATTTTAAATCACATTCATTATAAGCTGCATATATAAAATTAACTTTTGATTTATTATAAAGGAGTTTGATTATTCAATTTTCAGTACTTTGCTTATAATAAAAACATTTGGCTGTAATACCATTTTTTTTTTTTTTAATTTTCTATTTATATAATATTAAATATTATTGTTTTTCATGGTTCTTGCTCATATTCTAATATGCAAAAATGTTTATTTCATTATAAAATGAAAAGAAATGATTTTTATGAGAACATTTCATTATTAATTTAAAACTGCTTTATATGTTTTGATTTTTAACATTTGTCTGTTTTGTATAGATAAATATTTTCTGTTAATAATCAGCTTAACAATATAACTAGTTTTAAGTAAATACATTAACAATATTTGCTGTACATGTTGCTTTGATATTAACTGTTGCATGACTGATCAAAAGAAAAATTGCTGATTCCTTTAGGCACTAATACCATGTCAACTTCGTTAATTAAATTTTTAACCTTTCAATGCATTTCTGTGCTTTTGATTACTAACATGATAATGAGAATACAAATCTGTTCTACTAACCAAGTAAACTGTTAAATCTTTTAACAGAAATGTGTTAAAGTGAATCTGTAAATAATAAAGTTATTTGAAGATTAAATGACATGATTTTAACAAAAAATCTTAAAATTACATTATCTGAAGAAAAAAAAATCCAGTTACTAGCAAATAATTTGGCTCTTACTTTTTATGGTGCACGTGTAATATGTGAACAAAAATATATTTCTGTTTAATTTGCAAATCCACTTTGTTATAATTATAATGTACAAAAAAATAATGATTGATATTGTTGCTGATGTTTAAATATTCATGTATTTGATAACGGATTCCCTGGGCCCTATTTTACAGAGGAGCCCTAGGTTTCCTTCTCTAACCTGACTTTGGATTGGCTGTTCTGAAGCAGAAAGTGTTTTGCTCATATTATCTAGTGTTTGAAAATGACTTCTCATTTAAAGAGTGGTTAAAATTAAACTTTGTTGATCAGACAAGTTAATGTTTTTGACATGTACTTGTAAACAGTTTAATAACACCATTTTGAACTAGAGTGGGTGTGGCTTTGGCATATCTTGAAGGCTTTCAGGAAAGTGCTTTATTTCTTATTTTTATAAATTTCTAAAAAGTCAATTTAACTTTTAAATTGTTACATTTCTTTGAGAAATCTTAAAATCCATTTTATATTAATTTTTTAATGGAAAATCATAAACACTGAGGAGACACTCTGGTTCTTGGGTGGCAAACAAAGAAAAGGGCTGTCTGTTACCCCTGTTTTTCTTATTTTTATTTATTAATTCATTATATTTTATTTTATTAAAATTTCACCCTACATAACTTGCTTCTTTCCTTCTTAAATGACAGTGATGATCTGTTGTACTTAGATCTGAGTAGTGTTGAGTGATTGAAAGCCTCTGCTCTCTACATCTCTCTCTCTCTCTTTCTCTCTCTATTATATCTCATTCCAACTTGTTTTATTCACTAGCTGCTTGGGATGATTCCACCTCACAACAGCCTCAGCCACAGCAGTCACAACAGCCATCGCAACAGCAGCCACAACAGTCTCAGCAGCCAACACCTCCACCGTCAGGTACAGAAACACCATATTCTAAGAAACACTTTCTCAGTGATTCAATAAACTCTGCCCCATTCTGCCTCTTCTTACTGTTGGACTTCTTCATTCTACTCTGCTGTCAAAATTGAGCATTTACAGTGAGAGAAATAGCAATTAAAAAAAAAAAATATTCACATTTTGCAACTGGGCAATGGGATCTATTTCCCTAGATATCACTTCCCCATTGCACTTAAAACTAATCATTCTCTGATGTCTGTGGTAAATGCCAAGATACCTTAGGTATTTTTTCTCTTCTTTTTTTATTTATTTTCATCCTTTTTTAGGCTACAAAAACTACCCACATTAAGTAAATAACGTTATGTTAGTGGAGATACAAATACATAACTACAAGGGAACTATTTTGTTTTGTTTTCATTTTTTTCTTTTTTTCTTCTCTTAATATAATAAGTAATTATAGAAAGATATCGGAAGGAAAACAAAAAAATTTAGTAATTTTTACTTTTTATTTTAGGGGATTTTTTTATTTAAATATTTTAAATTGTCTAGTTTTAATGTTATTATTTCATTCAAATTCAATCTTTTTAATACCTCTTATAACTCTTATCACCTTGCCAGCTAAATTTGTATCTTAACTTTTACAAAGTCTTTTGAAAATCACATGTTTGCATGACTTTGTAGTAAGGTGAGCTTTTTAACATCAGCTGCATTGTATCAATCAGTTCCATTTATTTAGAAAAAAAAAAAATCAATGTAGTTTTAGTATTTGTTAATTTATTATCTCTGCTTAGGCTATAAGATATGTAAATTATTTGCTTTTTTTTTTTTACCCTTGAGTTGTGCCCAGTAATTACTTCTAATATTTTCTGAAGTAGAGCAGTATTTTTAGTCGAACATTTGTCATCATATATGACTCAGTTTTCCATGTTTAAGATGTGAAGAATTTTGGATAGTTGAATGCCTCAGTTTCTTGCTCAATTTCAGGTTACCGTGGAGCCTGGTTTAGCCTCTACCAATTATTTTCTGGTTTGACATGAAGTCACATAATTTACCTTAAGTATCTGAAAGATAAATACTTTATTTTAAATGTTTAACCTTTAACACACTGCATTATTCACTACTTCTCTTTCCACTTCATTTTTTTTTTTGTCAAGGCTCCTTTACTGCACTAATTTATTTCAGTCATGATCATTTTCTGTTGCCATAGCAGGATATGACAACACAACTGCACAATTCAAACAAGCTATCATTCATTCATCTGAGTCACAATTACAGTGGCAGGATAAAATTTTTATTAAACAATTTGTTTATATATTAAATTTTTTTTTAAAGATTATTTTAGAATTGTCAGAATATTCATTGAAAACAAAAACTATTGCTTTTTAGGAATGTCATGAATTTAATTAATATATTAATCCATCTCATCTCCCTCCAGCTATGGGTTGAATATAAGACAGATTGAGTTTGATAGCCTTGGTTGGCAACCAGTCTACCACAGAAAGAAATGGCAACCTACTGAGAGGAAAATCTTTTTTGCCTTGTCAGTTATGGATTGAAAGAGACATGGTCACCCAAGCATGTGTCATGTATGGTATTTAACTGATTGAATGAATTTAAAATAGATAATTATTGATATAAAAGGAAGAAATCAGCTTCCTGGATTGATAACATTTTATTACTTTATCCCTGCCCCCAATCCGATTATATTGCAGTTTCAGGTGATGATAGCAAAGGTAGTTGTGTTCTGTCCCTTAAAGAAATAACTTGAATATTCTTAGTTTCTTTGAAATTATATTTATTGAAAAGATTAATTACAATGAAACTTTGAATATTTGATAAATTTCTCTTTTGGAAAGGATTGTAAAAGTTCTTTAGTTTTCCATAATACTGGCCAAAAGTTAGTTTTAGTTGGAAATTTATAATTGTACATTTCAGTCAGTTAAGTGCCTTATGTGATACACACTTGGGCGATCATGTCTTGAAAGAGCCATGACTGACTGGACAGAATATTTTCCCGCAGTAGGTTGCTATTACTTTCTGTGATAGACTGGTTGCCAACCAAGTCTATTTAACTTATAGTTAGTGGGTGAAGCGACGGATTAATACCTTTCCCGGGGTAATTGTGTGTAAGTGAATGCAACAAATTCAACTGGAATTTGAATTTGGTTCTTCGATTTCTTGTCCAGAGCCGATATCCTTTGCACCACAGAACACATTGTGCATTTACTTCTTTTGAAATGATTTACAAAGGTAGTATTTGTTTATTATTGTTAATGAGCAGTATATTTCGCTTCATGTTTGTCATTATGACTTAAGCCTGGTTTACTTTCTTTCTGAATTACAACTCAAAAATAAAAGCTTGACAGTAATCAGAAAAATCTAGATAAGTTTTTATTTATTATGTATTATATTTTCCATTTTATATTTTTAATTCTAAATATGACATTTTGTTCATTGATGGAAGATCAAAATGAAAATTTGATCTGAGTTATCAGAATAAGTTAAAAAAAATGCTCTTGTAAAACAAGTGTGGTAGTTGAAGTTTTTTTTTTTAACATTAAAAACAAAATCAGTTCACCTGAAGCAAGGCAATAATGCCAGTAATATGCAAATGGTTACTAGAAGTGAAAGAGAAGGAAAAATCTTTAGAAGAAACTGGAAACAAGAAATTTCAGAGTTCAGACTGAAATGTTAGAAGTATAAAGTTGAAGTAGACTTTAGAAAGAACCATAAACCCAATCCTAAGCAGAAAACAAAGGCTAAACATCTACTCCTGTTCAAAAGACTAGGGAGGAGAGTGAACTGGACAATAGGCAAATCTATACCTAGATTTTTAAAAATTTTATTTATATTGTAATAATTTACTAGGTAACCTTTTAACTTCTTTAAGTGTTATTTCTATAGAGTAGTGTTAATTGATCCTTTTTAATTTTCAACATCATACCCCCTCTCCATGGTAACCCATCTAATAGTGACCAGGTATCAACTCATGTGCCATCCATCAGCTACAACTTTCCTCATTTTATAAATATAAGGAGTAAATAATAATGGAAAGGAATAAAGAAGTGAAAGGTAATCAGCTGTAATTAATTGGGAAGAACAAAGAACAACTTACTTATTACAATGCACTTTCTATAATTTCTGATAGTACCACTTTCAACAACTCAAATGAATTCAAACTTTCTCTTTTTGTTTTCTGAAAAGTCTTTGTGTGAATTTTTTATAATGAAAATGAATAAAGAAAATGTCTGCTTTGATTAGTCAACAAAAACTTGCAAAGTCTTGGTGTGATGTACTCACTTGTAAAATTAAAATTAAACATGATTATAATTTTGATTTGTACATTAGCTGTATTTTGATTTTTTTGTCCAGTATAGACTGTTTGAAATTCTTCCTGATTTCAGAAAGAATAAGCATACATATAATTCATAACACTACATAACATGTTAGTTGTCAGTATCTCTACTCTGTAACATATATAGGATTAATGTGAAGAAGTTTGTCACTTAGCAGAGTTATGCCAACTTTGAAGTTTCATAAAGGCATTATTGTGATGCCTTCACTCTTCAGGACTTTCCTCCTTGTCTCAAAAGCTCTGAGGTGTGAAGACATCACAATACCTTCACAAAACTTTGAAGGCTGCAGAACTGCTCAGTTAAGTGACAAACTCCTTCACATTAATCCTATTCACATTGATGCTCTATGTCAATATCAAGCACTTTATAACAAAAGACCTGCTTGCCAAAATGCCTTTTTTTTATTAGATTATTGAAAAAAAAAACAACCAATAATCTTGGCACTAAGCATCATCACAACTCAACACACACACACACAAGCATATATATATATATATATATATATATATATATATATATGATTTATTTATTAAAAACCCTTTTAATTTAATGCAAAAGTCTTAAAATAAGTGATAATGTGATTTTTAAAGTTTTCCTGATTTGGAATTTGTATAAATTTAAAATATATCTTTTAGTAAATGTATGAGATTTTTTTTCTTAAAGTTTGTGCAAAGCATTTAATAATTGATATTGATGGAGAAGAGCTTCACATTGCCCTATGAATATGATAATTGCTACTATTATTGTTACTTAATATTTTTACTTAGAAATAACTATAAAAAATGTTAGGATTTCGATACCATTTAAATGAAATCATGTGATAGACACTTAAACTGTAGTAAATTTTGTGTGTAATATGTAAGAAAAAATATAAGAAAAATTAAGACACATGTTGTTTCATGGTAAATCAGAAATATAGGCCTATTTCAGGTGAACCATCATCGGCTTCAGTCTTTATTGTACAAAGGATAGACGGAAGCTGATGATGGTTCGCCATAAATAGGCCTATACTTCCAATTTACCATGAAATAACGTGTCTGCCTTAATTTTTCTTATATTTGCTCTATATATATTTATATACATATATATTTAGAGCTTTCTTAGAGAGTTATCCTACCACTGTATGTACAGGATACTCCTTTGGATTCTTCTATACTCACACTGCATGCTGAGATATATATATATATATATATATATATATATATATATATGAAATGTTTGGTTAAAGTGTTCCAGCTTTTATTTTTCTTTTTGAAAGTTTAAAAAATTAAATATTAAAAGAAGCTTTTTTCTTTATTTTTGCCTAAATAGTATATTATTATTGTTTATTTCACTTATTAAAAGAAAGGTTGAAAGAGATCTATTAGATATGAAATATGTCTGAATCAAGCTAAAAATGTTTTTAAAATATATTGGTAACTTTTGTTCAAAAATGAATTCTTTTAGCTTTATTTATATATTCTTTATTCTAGGACCTTTAAATGAGACAGGTTAACTGTTTGACATTTTAAAAAGAATAAATAAGCATTTATTCCCAAATATTTAGAAAATATACATTTAAATCTAATTTCGTTGTATGATTGTTTATAAATAACTCTGTTCATATGAAGATGTAAAACAGTTAGATGTCTTGAACGATATCAAATTAACACAACATGTGGACTAATGGTTATTATTTGGTTCTTGTAATATCAAGACCATTTTGTTTCTCTACCTTCCTCTTATCTGTGCACAGACCCACCCACCTTTTGGTTCTCATAACATTGCAGCCGCTGCTAACCAGCCTGCTAGTTTTGTGTCATTGCTTTCTGATTTTAAAATGTTTTTTTTTCCACTTGTTACTTCAGCAGCAGGTAGCTGGGATCCTCAGGTAGCAGCTTCTTCAGGTAGGCTGTACTTACAAGAGGGTTTTCCATATGTATGTATATACACACACACACACACACACACGCACACACACACCCTTACATGGATGACAAGGATCATTTAATTAGTCTTTTTATTGAGTTCTAAAATTTTTGTGCTTTTTAGGAGTTAAATAAAATAAAAATTGTCCATAGTTTTTATTATTCCAAAGTCTTTTGACCAGTGCTTTAGAGATTAAGGGTTTTTGTATTCAATTGTGGTGCAGTGGATGTCGACTTGGAACAACAAATCGGAGAGCCGAGTTCAAATTCCAGTTGAATTCTTTGCATTCACTTACATGCAAATACCCTTGGGAAAGGTATTAATTTGTCACTTCCCTCCAGTTATGGGTTAAATAACAAGACAGATTGGGTTCTATAGCCTTGGCTGTCAACCAGTCTACTACAGAAAGCAATGGTTACCTACTGTGGGATAATCTTCTGCCCAGTCAGTCATGTCTCTTTTGAGACATGATCGCCTAAGCGTGTATCATGTATGGCACTTAACTGACTGATTTCTCATGTGTTGTACTACATAGTAGTGTTTACTGTGTAGATTCTTGTTGAGCCATGTGGGGTTGGATTGATGTGAGGGTCATTTCTATTTTTAGAAAGCACTTAACATACCATCTCTACTACTGAACAGTCAGAATGATAGAAGGGGAACAGTGTTTAATCAACAAGTCTTTAATATTAAGATGTCAATGATTATGTGGTTTAAAATGGATTTTTATGTTATCACCTAAAATTTTCTTTAGGTGCTCTTGTAAATTATAGGTTGATAAATGCTTTTTAATAGCACTTTAATTCAACAGATGACATGTAAGGTGTCTATGTAATGAGGTGGTAGTCTGTCTCACAAAAGTAATTAATTTGTGACAAGAGACACAGTCTTGTATTGGGCACTGAAATTGGTACACTATATTGGTCATTGCTAGTTTTGATTTGGTGGGATTATTTTGGTTAGTAACGACAACATTAGTTGTCTTCCGTTTTCTGTAATATATTATGAACTTTACATGTTTTTCAGGGCTTATAGCAAAAATATAGTGTTTAATGGCAAATTTGTCCAGCTTATAATTATTGTGCATCTGATTTTAATAAAATATGTTGATGTTTTGTGCTATATTTTTATTACTAGTGTAATGTATTTTATGTAAGAATAATTTTATTTGTATGTCAGTGATGTAGTTAGGAAAATTATTGTTGACTAGTGTTTTAGTTTACTTAGAAATATTTGGGAAGAAGAATTTTGGTGTGCTCTATTTAAGAAGTTATCATTGCTATTTTATATCTTTAGTTTAGAAAACAAGAGTTTGTATTGGTGGGTTTTCTATACAAGTAAGTAGTAAATACATTGGATTGTAGTTCTATCTCAGCAAAAGAATGGGATTTTGTTATAGACCATAAGTTCATATGTAAATTTTAACTTTTTTTCTTTTGAAAAAAAAAAAAATGTTGATATCAAGTTAGTGATTTCATCTTTATTTTTTTATCAAAATGAAAATGTCATCAGCATACCTTATGTAGATTTCTGGTTTGTGGGTGATTATTATGATACTGGAATGATATTTTTTAATGATTCAATTTTTTTAATTTTATAAATTAAACTAAAACTTAAACATAAAATTAAAAAGTGAAAACTCAAATGCTGATTTAATAGGAAGACTATTTTTAGGTCAGAGGATATACAGTTTATGCATATGTATCAAGGGGGATTACCTATTGTTTTAGCTTGGTGGTGGGGGAAGAAAAACAAAATACTAGTAATAGTAAAAAGGTCTGTATAGAAAAATCTATATTAATCTGGGTCAA
Source organism: Ascarosepion bandense (assembly GCA_037127315.1). Lineage (NCBI taxonomy): Eukaryota > Metazoa > Mollusca > Cephalopoda > Sepiida > Sepiidae > Ascarosepion > Ascarosepion bandense. Next base: position 584,636 of record JBBBDQ010000406.1, read on the forward strand.
CATATTTGAGCAGATATTTATTTCTATGTTTGCATGGAATCATCAATTCGCTTTTGTTTAGTAAACCCTAATTTGTTGTATTTTAAATTTGTGTCTTGTAAACAAATCTCTGAAGAAAGTTAATAAATTAAAACATGTTAGCTTAAAGACATTTTTCTTACCTGTTCTTTACTTATTTTATCATTTTTATATATATATATATATATATATATATAGCTCCATTTCAGAATAGTTAGTAGTTTTAAGTATTGTCACTGAAAATTTATTTTATTTTTTTCCCCATTTACCAGCTTACAGAAAGTAACTCAATTTTTGTGCATTGATGGTATTCAGATATTTCAATTTTGTAGTTACATATATTAACCAACCAGTGATGTTGTTTGGATGCATGGTTTTCTTTGAATTTGTAGATGGCAAAATCTCTCTCAAAAATTAAATTTTTAGAGGTTCAACTTCAGAATATGATCAACAATATTTTCTTCCTTAAAAGGAATATTTAAAGTAGGAAAATATATATTATCCAATAAGTTTGAGATTAAAAATGAAAATTTTAGATTCATTCACAGCTTACTAAATTTAATATAAATATACCTCAATTTTGTTTGTCTTTCAGTGAACTTAACCAGGGTCATTTGTTTGATTGCTTGTTATACAAACAAGACTGAAATTCTCACTTAAGTAATTACTTACATTTTTTGTACATCTAATCAAGTACACAATATTACAAAAAAATTACGTTTAGTGACAGTGACATAATTCCACTAACCTTTATGTGTGTCAACACTCACAACATACTTCTCGCCTTCTTATAAGGTCAATCACTACTACAATTTATTCCTATACATAAAACAATGTAAAATTGTGCCATATACATCTGCACACACACATACACACACACATTTTCAGTTTAACCTCTGCTTATGTAATTCATTTGGTTTTACTGTTAAAAACAGATACACAAAAAGTATTGTGTGAAATTGTTAGCTAAGAATCCTGTAATTCTTTTTGAATATGAAAAAAAATACTTGAATAAATAAAATTTTAATTTTGTAGATTCATATTTAAAGATTTTCATTCTTTGTTTATACACGTTTTTCTGCTGTATGTATATGTATATTACAACTTTTTAGTAGTTTTTCCTATATATATATATATATATATATATATATACCCTGATTGAGCACTCTGGAAGAATGGTAGATTTTGAAAAAACAGTAGTTACTCTAGCATCTATGCATCGCTCATTCAGTAATGAATTAGAGCACTCTGTTTACTGGCATATGATACATCATATGCTAAAAGTCTGCCTCCTTCTGCTGAGCGCCCATAGCTCAGAGGTAGAATCGCCGACTGATGCCAATTCATTCAGGTTTCAATCCTGGGTTAAAAAACAATTGGATGTCTAATCGTACTGATGAGCTGTGAAACTCTGTGTATACATACACATATTATATATATATATATATATATATGAACTGGGATCGATCAAACACAGATGGCAAACTAACAGAATGATTGGATAAAGAACAAATAGAAAATGCTTATAAATAAATCTAACATGTTTCATTTTTATTAAAGCTTCATCTTAGAAAGCATATATATTGGGTTGCCAATTTTTAGTTGTTCATGTTCCAACACATCAAATTTATTGACAGATATAATATACTTACATTTCTGGTTAGAGCACTCTAAACTATATCTTGTGAAAGAAATTTAAAAATTATTAAATTCATGTCAATTTTGTATCCCTATGAAAATAGAAGATTATAAGGTGCATTTTAGACACTTGATGCCTTTTTAATTTTAAAGGCAAAATATCTCAAAAGAACAAATGTGTTGTGTATGGTGAAGGTGCTTTAACTGATAAAACTGTATAGTAGTAGTCTGCTAAGTTTAGAGGTAGTGATTGTAGCCTTATTGATAAAGGCCGTTTTGACAGACCCCCGACCTCCCCCTCCCTAGATGATAGCCAAATCAAGACCTTTATTGAGAATAAAGGTGGAAATTGGCAAAAATACTAAATTGATCAAAATCCACCATTCATGTGTCCTCTGAGTGAAAAGACTCTTTTGGATTGCATTTCTGTGATTTGCTGTATAAATGAAATGAAAAGAAAATGCACCTTTTTTTGCTTTTTCTTTAAGTAAATTGTGATGGGTGATGAGAAATGGATTGTTTACGACAATATTCAGCAAAAAAGAGCCTAGGGTAAGCGACATAATGCCAATTTTAGCCACCCCAAAAGCAGGTCTTCATCTTAAGAATGTCCTTTTGTGCATCTTGTGGGATTGAAAAAGCAATCCAGTACTATGAACTTCTGCCAAGTAATCAGTCAATTAACTCTGAAAAGTACTACTAGCAACTGGATGAATTAAAGGCCGTAATAGAAAAAAAAAAAAATTCCCAAAAGTAGCAAACAGTAAAAGTGTTGATTTTCATCAGGATAATGCCAGACCTCATGTTTCTTTGGTGATTCAGCAAAAATTGTTGCTGCTTGGCTGGGATGTTATCCCATCCACCATATTCACCAAACATTTCTCCTTCAGATTTTCATTTATTCAGATCCTTCCAAATAATTTAAATGCTTTAAATTTTAATTCTTTGGATAACATAAAAAATATCAACTTAATGATTTCTTTGCTGAGAAACCAATGAAATTCTGGGAAGATAGAATCTTGAAGTTGATGTAAAAATGGAGAAATGTTGTGTAACAAAATGATTTGTATTTAGTTGAATGGATATTTAATGGCCTAACTTTGTTTTGTGTGTTAATTTCCTTTAAAAATTGACATGAACTTTCCACCCCCCCCCCCATATATATATATATATATATATATATATATATGCGTGTGTGTGATCTGAATCCTGAACTAGAATTATGATAGAAATAGATACATAAATTGTCCATGGAAAGTCTGCTTAACCAATGAAAAACAAACACAAAAATAACAGAAAAATTTTTCCTGTATATCATTCTCTGATTTCGCTTTAATAAAAGCAAAAGATAGATTTATAAATGTCTCCCATCTGTTCTTTATCCTATTATATATATATATATATTAGTCATCCACATACAAGCCTGTTTTGCTGTATCATAGCTCATCATTGTGGCTAGACACATCCACTTGCTTCTGGCTGGGATTGAAACTTGACCGATTTGGTGTCAGTCGGAGTCGCTACTCCCTAAACCATAGGCGCATGGAATCAGAGAAGGGAAATTTTAATGTGTTGTATAGAAGCAGTGTATACACACGTCAGTCACTGAAAGAATTCAATTCGTTTCTGAAGAGTCACGCATATAGCAGAAGTGGAAATAATGCTGAAGATGAAAATAAATATATATATATATATATATATATTTATATTTTCATCTTCAGCATTATTTTTCTTTTATTCATTCATTGTATTAGATGAAGCATTGACAATTACTTTGACTAGGATATACTTTTACTGTATTTTTTAGTTGCAACTAAAGATGAAAGTAAGTATGAGTCAAAAATTAATAATAGTTGTCTGCATCTGTTGATTTATTTAAAATAGATTTTGTGTTTTGGTATATCACAACAAAAGTGAGATATTGTAACCCTTTTTAGTGTAAGATAACACCATAACACTTTTGTCTTTGTAAAATGTAGTAGACTACTTTTATTAGTGAATATTAAAAAAAATTTTTTATGAGTGTATTGGTTTATTAGTTGCTGTATACAAGGTGCGATGGATAAATTGTTGTCTAAATTAGACAAAAAGAAAAATAACACAGACCACATTTTAACAGATATATTTGCCAAAATTACACAAAAATAACTTGAAGTACTAAAGTAAATTCATTCAATAAAATTGCCATTGGTTTCGACCTTGTCTCCAAGAGAATTTCGAAATCTCCGACAACTCTTCTGTTTAAGTTGGTGAATGCTGTTATAATCCTTGCTTTCTGTTCATCTTTGGTGTTACAAGGAGTTTTATTGGTTTCTTGTTCAACTGCACCATACACATAATCAAGTGGATTTTGGTCAGATATAAGGGGTGATGTAAATGCAGAAATTGTCTGACAGCCATGACTAGGTTCTCCTGTTTGTGTGGCATGGTGCAGAGTACTGTTGCCAGACATAGGGTCTTTCACAGCACTTCCTCTCGACACTTGATGTAGACCTCTGTGTTGAGCCTGAGGCCATGTGGAAAGATGAATGGAGGCATAATGTTGGGATTACTCCAAACACCTTTGTAATCACCATTAGACTCCTTCAACTCTTTCACAATCTTCTGCATTGTTCTTAGATTGACACCTTAATGTTTGTATTAAAGCTTCCATCATGAAAGCCAAGCAGTACAGTATGCTGTTTCTAAATTTCTGGTAGAGTGAATTGTGTCATGGTGCCCAACTGATTCTACTATACTGTGCAGTCAAAAATAAACAACATGTATGTGTGAAATTAAAAATATAAAATTGTGTCAATTTGCCCATCGCGTTTTGTAGAAAGAAATGCATAATAATCTTCCTCCCTAGAAAAATATTCTGAACAAATTCTATTGATTTAATATTACAATCAAATAGATGGGCTAATATATTGATTTTTGTCATTTTTAGAATTGTTATATTTCTGGCTCTATTTTCTGGTTTCTTAAGGTCTGATAGAATTAAATAATGTTATAAGTTTAATGTCTAATGGAGGATGGTTGCATTGTGTCACTTTTGTGTTGCTTTTCCTTCCTTTCTCAACAAAAGTATTTTTACTATAAAAGACAAATTTATGTGTTATATATTTTGGTTTAAGAAAACAAATCGTTTTTAATTGGCCTTTAATTAGCCTTTGTCTATTCCATTGATTTCACTTCAATTCTGTACTAATTAAAATTTTGCCAAAACTAAACCACAGCTATATAATTTTACAATTAAAAATCACTTCAAATATGACCAAACTGAGTTTTATGGTTTTAGCAAAACAAAACAAAAAAATATATGGGTAAAGGAAAAATTTAATATTAGGTTGAAGTGTTCCAGCTTTTATCTTACTTTTTGAAAGTTTTAACAAAATTTAAATATTAAAAGAAGCTATTTATTTTTGCCTAAATAGTATATTAATTATTGTTGTTTATTTAACTTATTTTACATATTAAAAGAAAGGTTGAAAGAGAGATCTATTAGATATGGAATATGTCTGAATCAAGCTAAAAATGTTAAAATGTATTGGTAACTTTTGTTCAAAAATGAATTCTAGTTTCATTTACTATGTTAGAATTTTTTTTTCATTATATTTGTAACACATTGATGCATATTTCTTTTATATTCTTTATTCTAGGGCCTTTAAATGAGACAGGTTAACTGTTTGACATTTTAAAAAGAATAAATAAGCATTTATTCCCAAATATTTAGAAAATATACATTTAAATCTAATTTCATCTTTGTATGATTGTTTATGAGTAACTCTGTTCATATGAAGATGTAAAACAGTGTTAGATGTCTTGAACGATATCAAATTAACACAACATGTGGACTAATGGTTATTATTTGGTTCTTGTAATATCAAAACCGTTTTGTTTCTCTACCTTCCTCTCATTTGTGCACAGACCCACCCACCTTTTGGTTCTCATAACATTGCAGCCGCTGCTAACCAGCCTGCTAGTTCTGTGTCACTGCTTTCTGATTTTAAAATGTTTTTTTTTCCACTTGTTACTTCAGCAGCAGGTAGCTGGGATCCTCAGGTAGCAGCTTCTTCAGGTAGGCTGTACTTGCAAGAGGGTTTCCAAAGCACTATGAAAATCCCTCTTTCTCTTTTGTTGCATGCTTCATTTTGTTGTAAACCCCCTCCAACAAAAAAAAAAAATTCCTTCAATAATAATTTTCCTCTCCTTTCAGTTGTAGACTAACACTTAGTACATATATAACTCTTTAGCACTGTAATTTGTCAAGCATTTATGAAATACATTTCTGAGAAGAGATGTGAATTTACATGTATTTTATTTACTTTTAAAATCTTATTTGAATGTTTCTCTTTTTTATGATTTGTTCATTTCTTGAACTTTGCAAAGATAAAAATAAGAATCTTGGTACATGGACCAAAATTGAAGTATTGTAAATACTTATGTAACTCTTCAGTAATCAGATCTATTTCGAACTACTTTTTGCATTCCTTACTTTTTTCTTAGTGAATTACTGTGAAAAGGCAAATGTTACATTTTTAACTTAAAATTTATAAAGCATGAATCAAATCCTAAACAAAACATTTTGGGGATTTGTTCCTATTCAAGTTAGTTTTTCTTTAGGATTCAGAAAATTTTTACTATGATGAAAATAATTTTCAGATTATGATGGTTGTTTTATCTTTCAACAATTGTGAATTATTAACTTAAAAATAACTGAAATTATTTACAGTCAGACAAATGTTCTCATTCTTTTTCTTTTAACATTTTGGCCATTGTACTCTCTGGCCTTTAGGTGTTTGTTGTCCAATTGGGTTTGTTACATTCCTAGCTGTAAATACCTTTTGGAATGGCATGGATTCTCCTCCTCTCCCTAGCTATGGGTTAAATGATAGGTCTTGTATGTGGAAAAATTATTTTCAAAAAAATGTTCATGCAATACTTGCCAAAAAAAAAAAAATTGTTACAAGATATGTTTTCTTTAAATAACCCGCCAAAGCCCCAAAATTCCAAATCGGTGAATCAGGTAAGCTACAGGGAATTTTTAAACTACTTTTTATTTAATCTACAGAGAAAGGTTAGTTTTGGTGTGCTCTCCATGTTTAGGTGCATGTCTCATCTTGTTCTTGTTTTTTTTTTTTTTATATGAACATGGACAGCAGAATAAGAACACTCTATCACTGTAGATTAAATAAAGGGTTCAGTAAAGTTATCCTGACCAGTAGACATCTGAAGATAGCTGGAAAGGACAATAGCCAAAACTTTGTGATAATAACAAGGATGAATTTCTGTCTGAATTTCTAGGATGAGGAGTTATTGTTAACATTGGCACTTCCTCTTCATTATTAACACCACAATGTTTTAGATTTTATTCAGTTTATAATGAACATTTATTGATTTATTTCTGACAGGCATATGTTGCAATAAAATTAGTTTTAGGATGGTTTCTGTGCTTTTTGAACAAAACTCTTCTTATAAAAACAAAGATCATGGTTTGAATTTTTGATTAAAGCATTAAAAAAAATGACAAGAATCTGACATAGCACTGTGGTTAACATCCTGAGCTTTGAAGTCATTTCTATTACTTTTCAGTCCTCAGTGTGAGTACAATAAAACTGAGCTGAAATATTTTGGCCAAATTGTTGGAAAATTGTTAGCCAACATGTTCTGAAAGTTCTTGGTAGTTTGATCTTTGCAGGGAGGTCCAAGTATTGTGACCTTGGACCTGACTAAGCTGATCTACCCACTTGCTTTTTATAAACTCAAAATTTTCTTTGAATTTAAGGTAGTAATACAAAATAGAATTGTTTCTTTTCACAAAATTAAGAAAAAATTAATTTATTTTGTAGAGCATTTTAACACAAATGTCATTGAATAGCATTGATAGAATTCTTAGATTCTTAATTGCTATTTAAATGTAAATAGCCCACCAATAAAGTGATACTAAAGTCATAATTTCCATTTGAGACTTTTTATTTCCAGTATAGAAATTTTTCTTTATATTTTATCAAAACATAAAACAATGTTTGTTTATTCATTTTTAATTAATTTAATTAATACATATATAAGTCAGTTAAGTGCCATACGTGATACACACTTGGGCAATCCTGTCTTTAAGAGACATGACTTACTGGACAGAATATTTTCCCGCAGTAGGTTGCCATTGCTAACCAAGGCTACAGAACCCAATCTGTCCTGCCATTTATTTTGTAGCTGGAGGGAGAAGAGATAGATTAAAACATTTCCCAAGGATATTTGCATTTAAGTCAATGCAAGGAATCCAACTGGAATTTGAACTTGGCTCTCTGATTTCTCGTTCTGATCCAATATCTATTGTACCACAACACACACACACACACACACACACACACACACAACACACAATATGTAGGTTGTAAACAAACATCAAACTAAACTTTAAAATCTACTCTTTTTTTCCCCCATATTTCTATATTTCTACGATATAAAATCCAAATGTTATTTCGTGGGGGAAAAGCAATTATGCATAATAAATTGCTTAAATATTTATCCTTTATCTGCCATTGTGACATGTGAGTTATGGAAACCTTAGTTGCAATGAGATGTGCATTGTGGTGCAATGGATATCAACTTGGAATGACAAATCGAACAGCCGAGTTCAGATTCCAGTTGAATTCTTTGTATTCACTTAGGCACAAATACCCTTGGGGAAAAGTATTAATCCATCTCTTCCCTCCAGTTATGGGTCAAATAATAGGACAGATTGGGTTCTATAGCCTTGGTTGGCAACCAGTCTACCACAGAAAGCAATGGCAACTTACTGTGGGATAATCTTCTGCCCAGTCAGTCATGTCTCTTTAGGGACATGATCGCCAAAGCCTGTATCATGTATGGCACTTGACTGACTGACTGAATATAATAGTAGGAAGCATGATTAAGACTTCTACTGGGTATAAAGTGGGGGATCAGTTTTATATTGGTATGAAGTAATAAACTGATCCCCCACTAATTACTACGTAATAATATAATACATCTCTTCACCCTCCAGCAATGAGTCAAACAACAGGACAGATTGGGTTCTATAGCCTTGGTCGACAACCAGTCTACCACAGAAAGCAATGGCAACTTACTGTGGGATAATCTTCTGCCCAGTCAGTCATGTCTCTTTGGAGACATGATCGCCAAAGCCTGTATCATGTATGGCACTTGACTGACTGACTGACTGACTGAATATAATAGTAGGAAGCATGATTAAGACTTCTACTGGGTATAAAGTGGGGGATCAGTTTTATATTGGTATGAAGTAATAAACTGATCCCCCTACTAATTACTACGTAATAATATAATATCTCTTCACCCTCCAGCAATGAGTCAAACAACAGGACAGATTGGGTTCTATAGCCTTGGTTGGCAACCAGTCTACCACAGAAAGCAATGGCAACTTACTGTGGGATAATCTTCTGCCCAGTCAGTCATGTCTCTTTGGAGACATGATTGTCCAAAGCGTGTATCATGTATGGCACTCGACTGACTGACTAGTTGCAATGACTACTCATGAGATACAAGGGTTAGGGTTGAATTCATGTCTTTCCACAAAAAATAAATACCAGCTTCTGTTATGAACCATTTACTTAAAGACAACAAATGCACTTTTGGTGTATAGCTCAGAAAAACATTATCATTTTGTATTAAGCTGGTAGAAAAGTTTTTATTGGTTTTATAATTGTTTTATAGAAACAGTTACTGTTAATAGAAAAGAAATTGATTCTAAAAAATAAAAATTTACTGAATGCAGGGGTCCTTTATGATAAATGAAGTTAGCTAGCATCTGATGTTTGAATCTACCTGAAGTCAAACCATATCCTAAAGTCAACCCTCTAGTCTCTATCAAAAGGAAAATTGTAATCTCTGTATAGTAGACAAAATAGAAAAATTGATCTGTGTATGTTAATGAGTTGCTTGAAAAAATTGTTTTTAATCATATAGCAAAAAAGGGTTGTTTTTTTGTTTTCCATTCCTTGACCAACCTCAGTAGCCATTAGCTTTAATGTATCATCTTCAATTTCTGTTATAAGAGAACTTTTCTAACTAAATCTGCTTAAGATTCATAATTTTAGTTTTTAAATGTTTAATTAGAAAAAAGTTCTTAATAGAAGCTGTGAAATAAAATGTCTTGAAAGTTAATTTCATTTTCATATTTATTTTTTATTTATTTATTAATTAGAAATTTGCAATATTTAAAAATAATCAAATTACAAATTACTGGCTGTTCACAGACACTCGTGAGTAAATCAATCTGTCAATCCTGGCAGATGACGGAGGTGGACGTACTCACTGTAAACGAAAATACTCTTAAATGTTGCGGAGTTGGACGTGTTAAGCTTGGCGTAGCCAATGCAAACCCCTCAAAATCGAAGTCTTGGTAGTGGATGGAGAACTATTGGGCTTTGATTTATTACTTGGGTTCGACGCCATTAAAAAGTTAGGTGGAATCCATAAGTCACTTTGGCCCTTACAAACTGTAATCTTCAAGGGGCGAAGATATTGCTTGACCCGAATGGGTTTTGGGTTGAATGTTGCAGCAGCCATAATGAAGGCCATTGTGGACGCCGCATTGTCGAAAGATGAGTCAATTTAGCGGGCAACCTCATCATATATTGATTATATTTATGTTGACGAGAGAATGATTTCAGCAGCTCGCGTGAAGGAGCACTTGGCTGCGTTTGGTTTGACCTGCAAGGATCCGGAACGGTTACAGGACGGTGCGCGTATGCTGGGTTTGTGTGTCAAACATAACGACACACTTAAGTGGAAGCGTGAAAATGAGATTCCATCAGTTCTTGAGGTCCTGACGCGACGTAACGTTTTCTCGTGGTGCGGAAAACTGGTCGGTCATGTTCCCGTGTATGGATGGCTTCGTGTTGCTACATCATTTGTTAAACGCAGGACTGTATCGATCACGTCTGGTTGGGATGACGAAGTGACAGACACTCCCCTTAAGAACATGATTGAGGTCATAGCAGAAAGAATTCGCCAGAATGACCCTGCACACGGTAAACGGTGCACAAGCGGACACACTTATGAGGTATGGGTCGATGCAAGTTCTCTCGCCACAGGGGTTTCGCTGGAAGTTGACGGAAGCATTGTAGAAGACGCATGCTGGTTGCGGCCTGAGAAGGACGTCCAACATATCAATTTGTCAGAATTGGATGCTATTCTGAAGGGCGTCAATTTAGCCCTGCAGTGGGGCGCAACGAAGCTACACCTCTTCACGGACTCCGCATGTGTGCACTGGTGGGTATCAAACATGCTCACTGGCAAAGCCAGAATATGAACTAAGGCGGCAAGTGAGATGCTGATCTGGAGGCGTTTGAGTACTCTTGAAATGCTGATTCAAGAGTATAACTTATTGATCACAATAAGTTTAGTATCGTCAAGTGAGAATTGAGTGGATAAGCTTACCAGAGTACTGCAACGATGGTATGATGTGATTAAGAAGGAAATTGAACCAACACGTCCGGTATGCGCTTCTATGGTGAACGGAACCTCCCCTGATCAGACACGTGTCATTCATTGCCGGAGTGGGCATCCCAGCATCAGGCGAACGCTGTATTTCATGAGACTAGTTTACCCTACGACATCCAAAGCAGCCGTCAAGGCAGTAGTCAGAAAATGTAAAGAATGCCAGTCAATTGACCCATCCCCGAGTCGTTGGCCACGTGGCAACCTAAGTGTAACTGGAACCTGGACCCGCTTGGGAATGGATATTACGCATTATGGTGGACAACATTACCTTACATTAATTGATTGCGGCCCCAGTCGATTTGCGATATGGCGATGCTTGCCTCAACAAGACTCGAGAAGCGTCATCCAACAGTTGGAAAGTATTTTTTTTTTTGAACGAGGCCCACCATCAGAAATACTAACCAACATTGACACTGCATTTCGCAGTAAGTCCTTTAAAGATTTTTTGGATGAATGGGGAGTCCAACTTCGTTTTCGTTGCGCTTATGTTCCTGCAGGAAACGGTATAGTGGAAAGATCTCATCGGAGCATAAAGAGAATTGCAGCAAGAAAGCAATATTCGATAATGGAGGCCGTATACTGGCATAATATCACGCCGAAGGATGATGGATTGTCGACTAATGCGCCTGCCAATATGATTCACTGTTACCAACTGAAAGTGAAGGGAATTACTACTACATAACCACCTGATCGCTGTAAGGATCATAGTATATAAAATATTGGGAACAGAGTATGGGTGAAAACTCCTCATGGCCAGTGCACCTTCAGGTATCAAGTTGGTCGCGTAACGGACATCGTAAGCCCGCAAACAATAATAGTTGACAGGATGCCACGGCACATAAAAGATCTTCGTCTTTTCGTTGGTTCTGATGCATCGTCGAGCGAATCCGATGATGATTCATCATCTGACAGCGATCGAATAATCGAAATCTGCGAATCCAGTGCTTCTACAGACCCCGAGATTCCAGAAACTCGAGATACATGTAATGACTCCTCTGGAGAAGACTCTCCGACACGAGTAGAGGAAATCGTCCCATTACGACGAAGCACCAGGATAAAAAGACCTGCTCCAAGCTGTTCGTTTTGTGATGATGAGATCATGGGGGGATATAGTGAAGAAAACGACGACTTACCTCGTCAAACCAAGCGACAGCGCGTCGCGTTAATACTACGACGTAAAATGTGGCGAAAAAGAAAATTACATACCCAAAAAAGGTCCGCCGCAGGAGTCGCTATGGGAGTGTATGCAAATCTTTGGCGTCCTCTCTGTGTTGTCGACCAATGGAAAAAATTGATCGGCCGATAAAAGCAGTCGTTCTCAAAGCGAAGAGGAGGTTTAACTGGTTAGGTGGATAGCAGTTGGCGAGATTGGACTGGCGAGTTGAATTGTCAGCATTTTTCTTTTTCTGGCCCGAAATTCGAGCAATTTGCGAGAGAATATTTTCTACAAAACCATAAACAAAATCACTTTCCACAAACAAAAATAAATTCCAAAATCACTTAAACACAATAGTTAGCAACAAAAAAATCAGATAAGGTCTTTGTCAAATCAGACAAAACATCGAATTTCTATAAGATGAACCACAATGAATACAAAGACCTAATTAAGAAAAACCTAACAAAAAAAATACAGGAAAATCAACACGGAGCACAAAAACCACATAGACAGAAAAAACCAGGAAGATAAAATAATTACGGACAAATTGAAAATAAGTGACAGTCCCCAAAATAGCAAAGAAGGAAGCATATGTGCTTTTGAATGACCACAAACCGGATTTTTACAGTAAATTACCTACAAGAATAATAAACCCCACAAAATCGGAAATCGGTAGGATCAGTAAGGCAATATTAGAGAGGATCAACCAACAAATAAAAAATAAAATTAAGCTAACGCAGTGGAAAGGTACAATGGACGTGATCGAGTGGTTTGAAAAAAAAATTGAGGTAAAAAATAATGCCGCCTTTTTACAGTTTGACATCGTGGATTTTTACCCATCGATTTTGGAGAACCTATTCAGTCTCGCCCTGGAGTTCGGAATTCTATTCAGACATCACAGAGGATGAAGTCAAAATTATCCTGAACTGCAGGAAATCAGTTATAATCCACGACAACAGTGGACTAAGAACTCAAGGAATAATTTTGATTTATCTATGGGTGCCCTAGATTCTGCAGCAGCTTCGGATCTAGTTGGATTATTCCTACTGTACAACTTGACTGCACATAAAAGAATTCAAAATGAACAATATAGGACTATATAGGGACGATGGACTCATGATAATTGATAAACCTACTGGAGGTAAGGTTGATAAAACAAGAAAATTAATCCATAGTCTTTAAATCCTTTGGCCTTAATGTAGTGATTAACCACAATATCAAGCAAGTAGACTTCCTAGACATAACATTAGACTTAGTATCAAACACTTTCCAACCTTACATGAAAAACAACGCTAACCCAATATATATAAACCCCAACTCTAATCACCCACCATCCATCATTAAGCATATCCCATCATCGGTAGAACATCGCATTAACACACATTCATCCAGTAAAGAAATATTTGATAAACACAAGGTAATTTATAATAGAATCCTTAATGAAAGCAGGTATAAATCATCAAAAATCAGCTTTGTGGAAAAATTCAAAAGTTCAAAAAGCAAAAATAGAAACAGAAAAATCACATGGTATAACCCTCCTTTCAACCAATCGGTTAACTTCAAGCTGGGACATAAATTTCTTAAACTAATAGAGAAGCACTTCTCCAAAAATAACCCTCTGAGCAAAGTCTTCAATAAAAATACCATAAAACTAAGTTATAGCTGTTCCAATAATCTAGAAAAAATAATTAAAATGCATAACAGCAAAATATTAAAAGCACGCAGCAAAAATAACTCCAACACTAATACAAGTCCGTTCTGTGATAACAACCTCTGTAACTGTAGAAACCCCAACCAATGCCCCATGACCAATAAATGTCTGACAAAATCTCTGATATATATATATGTTCGATTTCATTCATAGAAAATCCTAAAGATGAAAAATATATATCGGGAATACCATGAATGTATTTAAAAAGCACTTTTACAATCACCTCTCATCCTTCAATAACAAGGAAAAACAAAACATGACTTCTCTCTCCAAATACTTTTGGAAATTAAGACAAAAATAAAACACCTAAGGTTAAATGGAAAATCCTCAAACAAGCAAGAACAGTAAAATCTATAAAGGAACCATGTTTTCTTTACCTTCAAGAAAAATAGAAATCCTTAAATATATAAATAGTAACAAGCTTCTAAACCAGAGGCATGAAACAACAGTAAACTGTAAGCACATTAAAGATCTAACCCTACAATCATGCTAAGAAACACTCAGAATTTGATTAGATATTTTTATTATAAAAGATTCAAAATGCTATAGAAAAAAATTGATTTAATAAATTCTTAAAGTAAGGTCTAATACCCACAAAAATATCTAAATAAAATTAAAAATTAAATGAAATAAATAGGCTTCCAAACTATGATCTAAGAAAAATTAAAAATTAAAGAAAAAATCGATCCCCTAAATTCAAAATTAAGATTAAATAAACACCCCTATCCCGAAAAAATTCTATAGAAAAGATCAAATTACTAATTTCTAAGCAAGGCTTAATATTCCGAATTAGATTAGAAATATATCTGCTAAAACTTTACTTAAATACAAAAATATTCCATACTGGAAAAATCAAAATTAAAAGAAAAAAATGGGCCCCAAACTCGAAAAAAATCAATTTCCTATATTCAAAATCAAGATTAAATATACAATTTCAGATTAATTATATTATATATTAAAAAAAAAAACCATGCTGAAATACACAAGAAATCCTCCGTACGGGATAGACATCCCACCCCTACCACATCCATCTAAGGAACCCCAAGTAATATAATCTAGTCACTAGATAAAAAAGAATACATAAAATCCGTCTAGTAACAATGACACTCATTAATCAAACACTAGCTAACCACACAACTCTCCTAAAAATTCTTAAGGTCAACAAACAGAACGGGTTCCCTAATCACAACCCCTCCCCCCTGCACACACACGCATAACTGACTAAGTAATCAACCTTTTAACTAAGCACACCATTCTTCGAAATTCTAACCAAAAGATATACCCGAGCAATAAAAACGTACATTCCAACAGCTAATGTCATTAATCAACCATTTAACTTCGCACTCCATTTTCTTCAAAATTCTAACGGTCAACACAGAAGACATATTCCCTTTATTATCAATAACCCCAACCAACCTCACACTAACAAGGAACCAAATATAGATAGCGAGGATTTCCATTCTTCTTCATTCGTCCTGAAGAGACATTGGAGACCAATGTCTAAACAACCATATGATTGTAGAGGACACATATAAAAAACATTATGTACATGTTCTAAAATATAATTTATAATAAATATTCACAGCTCTATATATATTATATATTGAGCACTGTTTTAAATTAATGTTTTGGACGTTGGAAAAAATTCTTTCTTCGTTCTGTACTCGCTCGGAGATATATATATATATATATATATATATATATATAGTGTATCGAAGCAGCAAGTACTTTTCTAAACATATGCTGTTAAACATAAGAGACAATGAATGTCTATTATGTTTAATCATGAGCCGTTCTAAACGTCGTATTTTTGCTTTAATTTTAGTTGAAAATAAAGACAAAAATTCTCCAACATTTGGATAATTATTTATTGATTTTCTTCTAAGCTTTCGGCTCTCATGTTATAATATTTCAGTCTAAACAACCTCTCTGAAGATGGCTCATGTGAGCCAAAAGCTTAGAAAATCAATAAATAATTATCCAAATGTTGGAGAATTTTTGTCTTTATTTTCAACTGAAATTAAAGCAAAAATACGATGTTTAGAACGGCTCATGATTAAACATAATAGACATTCATTGTCTCTTATATTTAACAGCATATGTTTAGAAAATATCTATCTATCTATCTATCTATCTATCTATCTATCTATCTATCTATCTATATGGTTAAATAAAATAAAGACAAGAGGAAAACTGTATTTAAATCGCCTACACGTTTCATCCTGTGATGGACTTTATCAAGGCAAAAAGATGAAATAAGCTTTATTCTAAATTACATATCTATAAACAAACAGTGTTGGCAACTATAAAAATGCTCACAAATCATTTAAAAAGATTAACAGAATATTTTAGTTTTAGAATTCCTTCATGTGTAGTGCAAAGTCACGAGATGTTAAAATGAAGGGAATTCAACTGTTTTCTTTGAACTTATTATATATGTTAGTCTGTTTTAGTATAATTTCCATAAGTAAAGGTCAGATTGGGAAAAAACCAAGGCACAAATTGATGTTTTAGTAGTACTGAATGGCGGCCCTCTTGAAATTTTCTTCTGAATAAATTGCTTACTCTTTAAAAATGCCACACTAATAAAAAATTGAAATTGTGGTTAAATTTATTTCTGTGAATCAGTAATGCATTTGTTAGATTATTATTAGTGATGTCTTTTTTTGTGTTCATATGTTTTTTAGATTTCTCTTTGTTTCTCCGATGTACATGGAGGAAAAATCCCTGCAATTTATTCCATATACACCTGCTTGTTCATCATTTTGATTTCGGTTATTTTTAGATCTGATAATGTCCATAATAGTTTTCGAAGTAGTTATTACTGTGTGTGTGTTTTTTATAAACATGAGATAGATTGTTTTGGATATTAGATGTAATGGAATTGGTTGGTAGTATGATGTATTTGTTATTGTTGAGATTATTATTGTTAACAGTGTTTCCTTTGTTGTGGTTGTATATGTTATGTGCTTTTCTTTTTGCATTGTGAATAAAGTGATACAGGTAATGTAAGTTTCTGAATGTGCTTTCTATGTAGTTTTCTTTTTTTGTTAAATACTGGGGGTTGCATATTCTTAGTGCTCTTAAAAAGAAACCTATAATAATACCAGATTTGATTTTGGAAGAGTGGCTGGAATAGAAATTTATCAGGCTGCTTTTGCTGGTAGCTTTTCTGTAGCCATCAAAATTGAGTTTGTTGTTATTGTTGTGTAATATGATATCTAGGAAAGGAAGAGTATGATTCGATTCAGTTTCGAAGGTAAAATGTTTAGTAGGTTCAATGTTATTGAGTTTGTCGACAAGATCTGCTATGTTGGTAGTTTCTGGTTAGATTAGAAGGAAGTCGTCTATATATCTAAAGTAGGAGGAATTTGTTGGTAAAATGTTTCTGAAACAATCTCTTTCCAGAAATTCTAAAAATAAACAAGCGAGAACGCCACTGAGAGGTGATCCTATTGGTAAACCAAATTTTCGTCTATAGAAATGGTCATTGAAAGTGAAGAAACATTGCTTAGTAATTAGATAGCATAGTTTTATGATTTTCTGTGTAGGGAGAGGTAATTTTATTTTTGTTGCTGTTAAGTGTTTTTAATTGATTTAAGCATTTATCTATAGGAACATTTGTGTATAAGGATTTTGCCATGTATTTGAATTCCCTTCATTTTAACATCTCGTGACTTTGCACTACACATGAAAGAATTCTAAAACTAAAATATTCTGTTAATCTTTTTAAATGATTTGTGAGCATTCTTATAGTTGCCAACACTGTTTGTTTATAGATACGTAATTTAGAATAAAACTTATTTTGTCTTGATAAAGTCCATCACAGGATGAAACGTGTAGGCGATTTAAATACAGTTTTCCTCTTGTCTTTATTTTATTTAACCGTGTATGTGTGTGTATATATATATATATATATATATATATGCCATACCTAGTCAGTTCAATTGTAAATTGCTTTCAAGACTAAATTATTCTATATTATTTTTTTTAATAT
Source organism: Ascarosepion bandense (assembly GCA_037127315.1). NCBI lineage: Eukaryota > Metazoa > Mollusca > Cephalopoda > Sepiida > Sepiidae > Ascarosepion > Ascarosepion bandense. The sequence goes on from JBBBDQ010000406.1 coordinate 602,642, forward strand.
CTTAACTTACAGCACAATTCTCACTTATAAAACAGACATAAATGTGTAATAGTGTAGTGTGTTTTAAATGGACCACATAAAATGCACAAAAAGCATTTACTTAGCTAAGCCAATTCAGACAGCCACATAACTATACAAAATTTAAATTTTATATCCTCAATTTGCTTATGATAAAACTTTTTCAAACTAATTTTATCTGGATAAAACCATTAAGTGTTGCAAAAATGTTTCTAAAGTATATTGAAATTCAAAAGCAGACAATTTAAAAGGAAAATTCTAAAAAAGCATTCTAAAACTAAAATATTCTGTTAATCTTTTTAAGTGATTTGTGAGCGTTCTTATAGTTGCCAACACTGTTTGTTTATAGATATGTAATTTAGAATAAAGCTTGTCTTTTTGCCTTGATAAAGTCAATCACAGGACGAAATGTGTAGGCGATTTTAAATAGTTTTCCTCTTGTCTTTATTTTATTTAACCATCCTGTCCTTAATCTCAGATCATAACTGAGTATATTTTTACACACATATATATTTGTAAATAAAAATTCTAAATTCACATGTTGCACGATCGTTTCTGTAAAATAAATTCACTCCATCAGCCACCTTTTTTTTATTATGGAAAATTTAAGTTTTTCATACACCAGAAGTTCACTTAAATAAAAAGAAATGAAATAAGAAAGAAAAGTGGTAGGGGAAGTGAAAAAATTGTGGGGGGGGGGGGAAATTTCTACATTTCATATATATATATATATATATATATATATATATATATATATTATTTTATTTAGAGAATAACTATTTCGACAAATTGTTTTTGTATTTTTATTTATTTAAAAAAAGTTTTTTTTTTTTTTTTACTATTACTAGGATCCATTGAGTTTACTTACCAAATCTTTTCTTCAGATTTATTACCTACCTCTCTCTTTATATATATTTTTATTATAAGTTTATAATAAAAACAAGGGCTGTTGTGTTTCGGTACTCTTATTAGCACCTCATGCAGTGAAATATTTTTTATATTTTTTCTGTTAGGAATCATTATATATGGAAGCTTTAAAACAACCCAGTTTTATATACCATATCCACGTAATTAGGGGTTGGATTTTTGGAAGGTTTGTCTCCGTGAACGGACAGAAAGTCAGGTCATGTTGGATAGGAGAAATTTGATTGTGAGGGTAAAGAGGGAGTAGAGACTTGATATGAATTGTGACCCAGATATTTTGTATGCTCCTGATGAAATAAATTAAATGATATGTATGTAGTATTTAGTAAGTCTGAAAAGTTATCACGTGTCATTGTGAAAATTACAAGATGACGTGCAATAACTTTTCAGACTTGCTAAATGCTACATACATATCATTCAAGTTATTTCATCACTGGCAGAGAAAATGTCTGGCTCCCAAGTCATATCAAGTCTCTATTCCCCTTTACTCTTACAATTGAATTTATCTTATCCAGCATGACCTGACTTTGTATTGGTTCACGGAGACAAACCCTCTGAAAATCTATCCCCTTCCCTTAATTTTCTGGACATAGTAAAAATTGTGTTGTTTTTAAGCTTCTGTATGTGTATATATATATATATATATATATAGATTCCTAACAGAAAAAATATTTCACTGCCTGACGAGGTGCTGATAGGATAGTATTGAAACAAAACTCCTCTTGTGTTGCAGTAAACTGTTTTTTATTATAAACTTATAAAAATATTACCACATATAAGGCTCTACTAAGTATCAAGCACTCTTAAAGTCAATCACTACAAACAATGGACTCCCAACCTATTAGTTTGTACTACTTCTAAGATATATTTCTTAATTATACATTTTATAAATGAAAAAGTTTTAGGTTAATGAATGTTTACATGCTGATTTCATATTTGACAATATTTTACATTTCAAAATAGCCACTCTTTGTTTTTGCCATAGCCTTTAATCTGTTGTCTGAAGTGAATGGCTTCTTCACCACTTCTTTATTTAAATTGTACCACAATGTCATAAGAGCTTCTTTCAGGTCTGACACACTTGAGTTTGAGATATGTAAAAAATTGCTTTCTAATATGGGCCACATCACAAAGTCCATAGGATTTAATATTGAGGCTTGAGAGAGGTGAAATTGACTTGTTAAAAAATTAATGGAAATGTCTCTCGCATCAGTTTCTGTGTTACATTGGCCATGTGAAGAAGCTCAGTCTTGAGTGAAGACATAGTGACATCCAAATGTGACCGACAACTCGGAAAACACATTTCCCTCCAATATTTGCTGGTAAACTTTACTATTTAATGAAACTCCTCCTTTAATGAACACCAATAGTGATTTTGGACTATCAAAACCAACAGTATCCCAAACCCAATGACACTAGGTTATTTCTGTCATTTGAAATCTGTATGCTTCAGAAATCTTTCTTGGTAAAGTGGTGTAAAACCTTTTTTGGTAGTTGAGCACAGCTTCCACAGTGAAAAACTTATTGTCAAACCAACCAAAGATTTTGTCTGCAGCACACTGCATATTCTCCAATATTTTCTTTTCGCTGTCAAGCCATTTTCACTTGGAGGCACTAGAGATCAGCTTTAGTTGTTAATACAGTTGTATGTTTTTTAGTCTTAAATCCTCTTTTACTATTCTTTTTAGTATCCAATTCAAAGCATCCAGTTCTTTTACTATTTTCCTTGAGCTTCTTTATGAATTTCTCTTCACCCTCTTCTCAACACCTTTAATTATCCTGGTATGAACGGAACACATTTTTTTTCTCCTTTAATTGGATTTGGTGAGATTAGTTGCTCCTTCTGAAACTTTTTCTATGCATTAAAAAACAGTTTTTCTACAAACATTCAATTGTTTTATCACCTCACAATTTTTCATACCAGCCATTTTCAATGTGACAATTTAATCACATTTTGTTTGATCCACCATATTTAATTAATTTGTAACAATCAAACAAAAAAAATGTTAGAAAGCTTTATGCCAAATTTGAAATTATTTTTACAAATAGGGATGTTTCAATTTATGCTTATGGCATGCTTGGTAAAGTGTATTTCTGCTTACATAAAAAATTTGAATTGCAAAATAGCTTTAGCTTTAATGGTTAAATAATAATAATTTTACAAGTGTTATCTATTCATGTCTACTGTTGTTGTTGTTGTTTGCCTTGGGAAGAAGCTAGCTTAAGCAAATACATTTCTAATTAAAAATAAAATACATTAATCTATTTAGCAAAGAAACAAATATTCAATGTAGCAGACCTGTGTATGTATGTATATATAAGTTTCATTAAAACTGACAGACAAGGTATTATCATTAAGTTTTTTATATAATTTTTTCATGTATTATGATTTTTTTTTTTTTCAGAACTCAAATTATATAGGAATTGTCTAAAGGTTTTGTATTTTCGAGTGCTTTCAGCTATACTTTTAGCCATTATCAAGAATAGATTTTGTTTTACTTGTAGCTAAATATGTGTAAAGTTTATGTATATAGTCATGTGTATGTTAGGTTCCGAACATAGTAAACACATTGTATACATAAATTTTACACATTTGTTTACAAGTAAACAATTCTTATATAATTTAAGTTCTGAAAAGAAAAAAAAAATCATAAGAACACCTGAAAAATTATATAAAAAAAACAATGATAAGGCCTTGTCTGTCAGTTTTAATGAAACTTCTATAAAAGAGAGATTGTTGCCCAAATATACTCTCTCTCTCTCTCTATATATATATATATATATATATATATATATAATGTGAGTGTTTGAATTTTTTATATGCTACACATTTGTTTCAGTGACCAGAGAGATAACTATATTTTGTGTATCATCTCTTCATTTGGTCATGAATTGTTAACTATTTTCTTTAGTAGGGAAAACAGCAACAACATTAGACACAAAAAGTAACACCTGTAAAATTATTATTTAAATGAAAACAACTTCACAGAAATCCTGTTTTAATATAGCTATAATTGTTTTTATATAAAACACATGCTCTTTTCATACATCTCCAAGCATATCCATCTCATTGCATTCACTTACGCGCAAATACCCTTGGGAAAGGTATTAATCCGTCTATTCCTTCCCGTTATGGGTTAAATAACAGGACAGATTGGGTTCTATAGCCTTGGTCGGCAACCAGTCTACTGCAGAAAGCAATGGCAATCTGCTGCGAGATAATCTTCTGCCCAGTCAGTCATGTCTCTTTTGAGACATGATTGCCCAAGCGTGTATCACATATGGAGTTTCAGAGCATATTTGCATTTGAGACAATTCACTCCTAGTTTTAATCATCATCTTTACATACAATACCTTATTAATTAGTAGCAGTTATGCACTTCTCTTCAATAGAATTGATTGCATTTAGGCTTGGTGTATTTCATATATTATCTACTTGATTCATTGGGGTTATTTGATATATTTTTTTTTAAATATATTTTTGGTGGGCAAAATTCTGAACATGATGATGCTGGGAAAGCATTTTGAACCTGATCCAAATTTAACTTTTCATACATTTTACTTAACATTTTAATTGCCACCATCAGTGAGTTTTAAGTTTCAAAGATATTTTAAATAGGAATCACTGGGGAGGAAGAGAAACAAAAGGGGGTCTATGGTTGAAAAGGCTTGATGACCCTTAGTATAAACCAAAAGATGTTTATCAAATTTTCAGGATATATTTATACAATTTTGTGCAACTAGATTTGTTCTTCATATTTTATATACATTTCATTTGGAAATTAGTTATTTCTGTAACCTCGGTTTCAGCTTTTTGGTATTTTCAGGTGATTTACAAATAATGGATTTTGTTATTCAAATGCACGAACAGGGACTTTTTACAAATTAGGGAGGAGTTTTTCAAGAATCTTACATTTTCATCCATGTTTGTATGATCTGAGTATGTATTTATAGGTATGATTACATCTAGACATAATTTCTGATCTTTCATTTAGCAACTTTATTTATTCTGGGAACAACATAATAGCTGACTTTTCCTCCTGGCACAATCTGCATATATTGCCACCGTTGTATGGTTTGGCTATTTTTACTATACTTCAAGTTATGTCAGGGTCTTTTCACTTTTTCAGTTTTAGTTTCCACAGGTGGCTAGCCAGTTTGGTACAATTTTTGAGGTTTTCCAGTTTAAATGTAGATTTGATTATTTCATCTGTTTTTAAAACTCTCTAGTAGACCCCAAATATGTTTTTCTTTGTCCATCTATGTCATGTACTTCTGCTTTGTAAATAACCTCTTCTGTTTTACAAAGTCCGTTAAGTGGGCATTTGTTTTTGTCCCTACAGTTACATTCCTTGTTAATGATGTTAGTTTGTAAGTTTTTATTTAGATTTCTGTCATTTTGATTTTTTTTATGTAATTTTCTAAATTACTAGTACAGCTATAACTTTAACAGAATTAAAACTGAAGAAAAATGCTTAAGTTTGAAAAAGTATTTCTCAGCAGTAATTTTAGTGATGAATGTAGATCTGCATTAGATAAACCTGATGGCTCGAGTAAAGGTTAGGTCTTTCATAGAAATAGTCATCCAAATACTACTTAGAAGACAATAGTAGGGAGGAGGAATAATATTTTGGGCTAGTATTATGGGTAGCAAAATAATAAATCCTTATAAAGTTGATGATGGTATCAAGATAAATACATAGAATTATTGTAAGCTTTTGGATAAATTTTTTTTGGAGTGGTACAGATCATGACTAGAAGGATTTAAGCTAAATAGCATATTTATATAAAACAATGTTCATTTATATTTTACTAATGTTTCTTGCCCACCTTACCAAAAAAAGTTTTCAAAATCACTAAATTAATGAAATGGCTCTCGGTTGCTCTAGATATAGATTCAGTAGAAAATGGTTCATCTGGAAAAGAGATTTATATGAGAATGGGAAATAATATTCAAGTAAAAATAGTCTTTGGTAAGCAAACTGCTGCAAGTATTAAGACAAAATATTATAGAATACGAAGGCTGGGCCATGATGTCAAACGATTGGCCAGAATACCTTGTAATATTATGACAATGAAGGATTGCCTTTATCTAAATTCTGGATATATGATCAAAAAAGAAAAAAGAAGAAAGCTAAGGGATAAAATTACATACTCCCATATTCAAAATTTTTACTTTATAAAATCATTTCGTCCCAAGTGAGGCAGAAATGCCACTGGTGCTCAGGGGGTTACAGTGAGAGAATAAAAAAGGTACACAGGGCATGTCAAAGAAAAGATAAGAGGGAAATATGGGAATTAATGTTGCATTTAAAATTTGGGGATTGTAGCTATCAGGGAAGCATGCAAATGGAAGTGAGTTCTGCAAATGAGAAATGCGAGAAAAGAAACTATTTGAATAGAAGAGGCAGTTACATTAACTAGTTTGGTAAAAGGGTGGAACCTTAATGCCAATCTAGCAGAATGAGTAAATACATGTGGTTGAGGTACCAGGGGGAGGGAAAGCTCATCAGAGTAGTTGCTATGAAAATACTTGTAGAGAAGACAGAGGGAAGCCACATTCCATTGGTGAGAAATTGACTGAAGCCGGGCTGCCAAGTCAGAATTGATTATATTGCAGATCCTCCTTTGGATTTTTTCAAGAATCTCAAGATAAATAGCAAGAACACCCGGCTAGATATGGCAACAGTATTTAATGTACGAACAAATGGTAGATTTATAAATGTAAAAAATGGATTCTGACAAGAAAAATCTTCTGGCCTGACACAGTGAACCAACCTTTCTAGCAGTAGATGCAGCTATAGATTGGATGTAGTCATTCAGCTGAGGAGGTGCAGTGTGTTACTTTCTAAGAGACTAGCATTATCCATTCTGATGGTAAGCAGTCATGTTTTTCTAGGGTGGTTAAAAGAGAGCAGCTTCATTTTGAAGGCTTTAGAATTTATGAGTCATTTCCTACCCCATTCAAATTATCAAGTTTCAAACTTGATAATTTAAAAAAAATCCCAACATTAAAATGATTAAATTTGAATAGATGCATATTATTCAAATATTAGGTTTAGTCATAAATAATGTTTTTTTATCTATCAACTTTATTTTTTAATGAATAAAGTACAATTACATTTCATTCAATTATATATTCTCGATTATTTGCAACAATGTATCAAGCAGCTGTTTGATACCTTTTGAGTAAATTTCTACAGGTTTGGTATGAAAAGGTTTCAGACCAACTCTTGAATTTCATTTTTGTTAGTTTTCTTTCAAAGTGTTTTGCAATGATAAAAATGAAGTAATAATCAATTAGTGTAAGATCAGGTGTGAAAATGGTGGGTGGGGTAGAACAAATCAAGTTTTATAATTTTTTTCCTGTTATTTTTGTTGCATGCAGTCTTGCACTATCATGAACAACATTTTTTCATATTGACAAGTACAGAATGCTTTTATGGACATGTTGCAGCTGCTGGGTGTATAAATGTACATTTAGTGTTTCATCATGTTTTAAGAACTCTAAATGAATAATACCCCAATGATCCCAATGCATGCACAATGTTATCTTTCTTTCATGGCTTTTAAGGGTCACTTGTTAAGATTTTATTCTTGTCAGTCCACTTTTTGTGTTGGACATTGTCAAATATAACCCATTTTCCAATAGCTGTTATGCTATAATTAAGGAATGGTTAGTTAGGATATAACATTCATTATTACAATTGATTCATAAAAACTAAAATTATTTATAGCTCCCCTTAAGAGAAAAATAATTAGTATATGTATAAATTACATTTTTATTAATTTTAATTGTACAAGTTTATTAATAAAATTCTAAAACTAATTTTTTATTTTTCACTAGATTTAAAACTATTTTAAGCTCTAAAATGTTTGAGAAGCACTTAAATGATAAAGATCCACCCAACCTCCTAAAAAATGGTTAACAACTGCTCAATTTTCAAATGAACCTCCTTTTCTGATTTTGGTTTGATTTTTTTCTTAATTCCAGCCAGTCAACAAAGCTCATCATCTACACAATTGGCAGAATTCACCAGCCCACCTCGCCCAAATGTTGGTCTGCTTGGGAGAACAATCCAGCTTCGTGCTAATTATTTTAAAATATCTATTCCTAAAGGCTACATACATCATTATGATGTGTGCATTACGCCAGACAAGTGTCCTCGACGTGTTAACAGGTAAGTACAGTCTCAATATATTTTTTTTTTTTTTTAATGTACAACAGGAGATGGAAAGTGCGACACAGAGATCCAAAGGCGAATTGGCATGGCGAAAGATGTGTTCCAGAAGCTGAGTAAAGTGCTAAGACACAGAAAAATTTCACTAGAAACAAAGAGTGCTAGATTCCTATGTGATGTCAGTTTTTCAATATGGCAGTGAATGTTGGACAATATCATAAGATGAAGGAAAAACTTGAAGCAGCAGAAATGTGGTTCTGCAGAAGGATACTGTGGATATCATGGACCGAGCATGTGAGCAATGATGAGGTGTTGAAAAGAATGGCAACGAAAAGAAAATTAATAGTGAGCATCAGGAAGAGACAACTGAAGTTCCTGGGACGCGCAATGAGGAAGGAGAGCTTGGAGAACCTGATGCTGACAGGTCAGATAGAAGAAAAAAGAGACAGAGGAAGGCAGTGGATAACATTTGAAGGGCCTGAGCAGGTGGATGACAGAACAGGTGTTGTGTGATGTAACAGGAGAAAATGTACTAAGAGCCACCAGGGATAGGAAGACGTGGAAAACCATGATCACCTACGTCCTGAAAGGACAGGGCACATTAAAGAAGAATCAATAACCAAGCAATAAATGAAACAAATGAAGTCTCATACCTTCGTTTACAACTCTGTGTATGTATATATACCTGCTGTGAAAACAGTGGTAGTGTTTTGAACAAAGCCTTTATTACCCTTCTGTCAGGGTTATGATTTTGGGGTTGGCACATTAAGCTATGGCAGTCTCTCATGATACTGCCTGTCTTTCTGGGTTTTCACTCAATGTGGTAATGTCAGGCTCATTGTGACATTACCATAATTCATAATGGTTAATATTGACTTTAAAAGTATTTGAATAGATGAAAAGCTGGACATGTCCCCAAAATGTTCTATTTTATTATTGCAGAGAAATTATAGAAACTATGGTACAAGCATATAGCAAAAAAATATTCAATGAGGAAAAACCAGTGTTTGATGGACGAAAGAACCTGTACAGTAGAGCATATCTCCCCTTTAACAGAGATCGGGTAAATTTATTTTCTACTATTTTATTTCAACTTATTTTAGTGCATTCACATCTCTTACATTTTCGTTCTGTGAAATAAAAAGAGTTGATTTTATAAGAAATAGTGTAAAAATGTTTAACAATTTTAAATATTTGTGTAGTATGTAATATTCTTTGTTCATTATATTATAGATACTTGATTTTTCTTTTTTCTCAAACTATTCTAGCATTTTAATGAGAAAATTTGAGAGATGGATCATAGTTTTTTCCAAAGTATATAAATCTCTAAAATAGGTTTTTAGCATTAATAAATTGTAATAGTAAGAAAATGATTATTATTAAAAGATGTGAGCTTACCCAAGTTTTAATTTTTAATGTTTTAATTTAGTCTTTAAATCACTGGCAAAAAACTCTCCTAAAATCTGTTAGATATTAAGTTTTAGATACTAGCTGAAACCTATAGGTGTGTTTGCAGAAGGCCTATGTTTGGTTTTTGATACCAGCAAGTTATTTTTAAACTTGAATATTTGCAGGGCTTTCATGAAAGATATTGATCTAAGCAAAAAGATGATAAAAATTTGGTTTAGCTAACCTGATGCACACAGTAAACAACCAGATTATAAATCAAATCCTTTAGGAATTTTCAAAAAATATGTAAAAAAAAAAAAAAACAAACCCTGTTCCAGAGTCCCCTTAGTAACCACAGAAAAATTGCTCGCAATAGTTCTTGCCAAACAAAATGAAAGTCAAATAAAAAAGATATTTTGTGAATTAAAGTATGACTAAATTTTTCTAAAATGAAGAAACAAAACCACATAATTTCTTTTTGATATTTACTAAGCTTTGCTTACATTAGTATATTGCTTAATTTAAAATATATCGCTTACATTCGTATATTGTCACAATCTCTGATTCAGCACCAGTTTGATCAGAAGGAAAATATATATTTTAGTCTTATTATGAAACTTTTTCGAATTATGTTGTTAAAATGATTTTGTTCTCATCCTCCTAATGTCCTTAGGTTGAGCTTGAAGTCACATTACCCGGAGAAGGCAAAGACAGAATATTTAAAGTTGGTATCAAATGGATTGCACAGGTCAATCTTTTCGCTTTGGAAGAGGCGCTCACAGGACGAACACAACAAATTCCATTTGATGCTATTCAGGCTCTTGATGTAGTCATGAGACATCGACCCAGTATGACGTAAGTGATATCAATCGGTTTTACAATTCTGCTATAGATTTATTTATTTTTTTATTTACTTAATACATTTGCTGACATACTTTAACAGATTTACCCAGGAGGCATATTGCTGCATCTACTTGTCTTTAGGAATCTCTTACTACAATCTTCATTTTTTTACAATTTTTTTTATTTAATCGTTTTACCCCAAGCAAGGCAGTAATGCCACTGATGCGCAGGGGGCTACATGAAAGTAAAAGATTAGATAGGAGGAGAGTAAAGAGAAAGACGAACCAGTTACAGGGGATGTCAGAGAAAGGAGCAAGAGAAGGATGGGAATACAGGTGTGATGACAGTTGCAAAAGTAGAGAGAAAGGGAAAGATATACAGGGTGATGTAGAAAGAACTAGTCAAGTGTTAAGAGATGGGTATTGACATTGTATTTAAATTCCTGGAGGTTGTAACCACCAGGAAAGCAAGAATATGGAAGTGAGTTCCACAGGCAGGAAGTGTGAGAAAAGAAGCTGCTGGAGCAGAATTGTCATCTGCATTTGGTTGATCTGTGAATGGGTGGGACTCAGTTGCCAGCCTGGTTGTATGAGTAAACCCCTTCAGAACACTAGTCTAACAGTCAGAGGAATGAGTCCTAAGGTCTCATGAGAACAAATTAGATTGATACTCAAGGAATTATGCATTTTTCTTGACATTTGTTATGGAAGACATTAGTAAGTTTATAATGCTATTAGCAAAGTTTTTTTTAAATAGCCTTACATTGTTTTCTGATATGGGAGGCTTAACTGGTAAAAGTAGTTTGATGAGCATTGGTCTCCATATAGTATTAATATTTTATTTTTTAAAACTAAAAAGTGATCTGTCTATATTTCTGAGGTGAGGTATTATAACTATTTACATTTTTCTTTACATGCTCTGCTAAGCCTGATTTTATAGTCTTGTTTTTGGTAACTACTACTACTGTTTTCCAACTCTGATTTTTAGGGGTCAGATTGTTTCTCTCTCCTAATCTTTATCATAATTGCATATGATGTTTTAAATGTAACTTTTGGTCATATTTTTATCCTACTTTTGTGAAGACATTACTTATTGATTTTTTTTTTTTATTATAAAAGTGTGAGGAAATTGGAATTATTGATTTTGTTTTTATTACTGATTGAAGAAATTGCTGTTGAAATTTATTTTAACAGTTATTATTTCATTATATTTTTAAAAATCTTTGGTAATTTTGTATGAATATGTTTTGATTTATTTGAACTTGGTCAGATATAAGCCTGAAGCTCTATACATAGAGAATCTAAGTAAAATAATAATTACCATCAACTAACTGGGACCCATACAGTTTTTTTTTTTTTCTTAAATCATTTCACCCCAAGCAAGGCAAGGAGTTACCTAGTGTGAAAGAATGAGAAAAAAGAAACTTTATTAGGGAGTGAGAAAAATAAATGAGCATGAATTAAGGAGGCAAAAGTTAATCATTAACATTGCATTTAAATTTTTGAAGATCAGCGTTGCCTAGAGAGCAGTAAGCTGGAAGTGAGTTCCACAAGCAAGAAGTGTGAGAGAAGAAAATTATCCCTCTACAGGGACAGTGAAACGAGAACAATATACCCATATAGATTAAATAAAGGTTTCAATTTGAAATTATCTGAAGTTTACCCTGACTGGTGTAGATCTGAAGAGGGCTGTAATGGCCAAAATACGATGATTACAACAAAGATGAAGGCATTCTCCAAATGTAAGTAATGTAAATAATCATCCAAAGTATTTCCACTCCCAATACACAGACTTTATGGTGTGGATTGCCATAAGTTACAACTCTCACTTGCCTTTGGTGTATGTAGAGGGAATTTTGAAGGGTGCCATGTTATTCAACTCGTTCTTAAACTATTGCCCGATTCACACTCCACCCACGTCTATTGAACAGGTGAAAAGGATGTAGTTTCCGGCTTTCGCTTTTCCAATCTATTCACTCTTACGTAGCCCTCTGCACATCAGTGGCGTTACCGCCTTGCTCGGGGTGATATGATTTAAAACAAAACAAAAAACAACCCATTCCTGCAACAGGAAGGTGGTGTGCTGTCCCAGCAAGGTACTGTCTGTGCACATGATATCTGTGCTATTAACATGCTTGGTAAGATGCTTTATGACTACCCCTTACCCCACCGACATGTATGGGACATTGCCCAGTTAGTCTACCTACAACTTTTACTGTATTTTGTCAGAAGTGTCAAATAATGCATTGTAGGATGGTATATGCTATTTGTACAATGCTTTGAATCTGACAGTACAGGCCTGAGTTAATCCCCAAGGAGGATATATACTGCATTTATGTTGTGGGGGGGGGGGTTGAGTACAGTTAATACACCTTGTTTTGGAGCCTGTGCACATATTTATCTGTATATGCTATTATTTCCTCTCATCCCTCTATAAATGACCTGCATGTTTAATGTGTAATTGAAATATATATTCAAGGTATTGCAATTTTATTTTTAAATATCTCACAAAATTTTATTATTGCAGTAAAAACCAAAATTTAAAAAAATGTAAGAATAAATGAAAAATTAGGAGACAGAAAAAAATTATTTTAAAGAGGTATATCGGAAAAAAATTATCTTGTTGTTGGGAATCGTCCCTATTTTAATCATTATGAACACCTTTGTTATTCCTAGTAGAACTGTGATCGATTGATTGATTCATTTTCTTATGGTTTATTAGACTATTTTTATGTAAGTGAATATAATGAACCCAACTAGAATTGGAACACTGCTTTCCAATGACCAATTCTGAGCCATTATCCATTCTACCACCCACACATCCAAGCCTACAGCACCTGACATTCCCAAGCTCGATGTTGCTTAACTTTGGTAATCATAGAGGAACATGCGTTACAATGTGATTGTGGTTGTAAGCCTCAGTCGAGCTCTAAAGAACCAGCTTCTTTTTATTCTTTCTTTTCATTTTCTTTTTTATCTTTTCACACACACACACACATATATATATATAAATCTTTTTCTTCCTCCTTACTCTTCATTTCCTTGTACAGTTTTTAATGTCCATTTTTGCTGCAATGATAAAATTTAAGGTTTTTTTCTTTTGTATTTAATATAACATAAATAGCTAGTGAATATAAATTTTGTTCTTTTATGTTAAATTACAGTTTGATATTTTAATGAAATTTTTCAATTATAATTTTCAAATTGGTTAAAATTTATATGTTATAAATTCTCATGTGAAATGTCTTTCAGATATACACCAGTGGGTCGTTCTTTTTTTTCCCAACCAAAAGATTATGAACATCCCTTAGGAGGAGGTCGAGAAGTATGGTTTGGTTTCCACCAGAGTGTCAGACCATCAAATTGGAAAATGATGTTAAATATTGATGGTAAATTCATTTTTGCTGTGTTTAATCATTCAGTTATAACTTTGAAAACATGTGTTTCAGATACTTAACAAAATTTAGTCCTTGTTATATTCTTTGTTTATCATTTGTTTTAGCATTATTTTTAATCAATACTCGTATTTGAGTAGATATTCTGTTTTTAACAATATGTATATATCTACTGGCCTGAAGATTTGTAAGAAATTTTATTACGAAAATGTCATTTGGCAGGATTTGAACCTGCAACCCCTAACAACATAGGGGAAGCCATCAATTGATCTGATGGGTCTTATATCAGTCGACCATGAATGATTTCACAGTCTAAATGAAGCCAAATCAAGCCTTATAAATATATAATTTTCCAATTCCTTGTAAATAATTATCTCTGCTCTGAAATCTATTGTAATGTGAACAGACAATGTTATGGAAATTTCCAAAGATTAACAAAATGGAATTAACAACCAACATATTTAATTAATTTGTTTGAACATTATATATATATATATATATATATATATATATATATACACTCAGTCTAATCTAAAACAGAATATCTACTCAAATATGAGTACCGATTAAAAATTATGTTCAAATAAATAAATTAAATATATCGGTTGTTAATTCTATTTTGTTAATTTCTGGAACTTTCCATAAAAAATATGTTCTTACCTGCCGATTGAGCACAATGGAGAAATAGACTTTAAAAACAGTAGCTACTCACGCACTTACACAGTGTTCATTTGGTAATGAATTTGAACACTTTAGGCTACTGGCATGTATTCACATTGTGTATATAACATGCTAAAACCTGCTTTCCTCCAATGAGCGCCCATAGCTTAGAGGTAGAATTGCCGACTGATATAAATTCAGTCAGGTTTCAATCCTGACTAGAAGCAATCGGTTGTCTAACTGTACTGTTAAGCTATGATAACGCAAAGCAGGACTGTCTGCAGATGACTATATAATATAATATATGTATATATAGTCATCTGCAAAATTATTAAACAGAGAGAACCAATAAAAGAACATGAATTAAGAAGGCAGAAGATAACAATTGATATTGCATTTAATTTTTGAAGATCAAATTTGACTGGAAACCAAGAAACCAGACAACTGTTC